>JAODUE010006069.1:0-30290 GCA_027564755.1 Amblyopsis hoosieri
GCACCTACACACACCTACACACACGCAAGCACCCAAAACTACACGCAACTACACCTACACACACACCTACACACCCACACCTACACACACACCTACACACACGCAAGCACCCACACCTACACACCCACACCTACACACACCTACACACACGCAAGCACCCACACCTACACACACCTACACACACGCAAGCACCCACACCTACACACACCTACACACATGCCCACACACATGCACACACACCTACACACACTTACACACACGCATGCACACACACCCACACACACCAACCAACATATTTAAACCAGCATGAATGCTGTTGAATGCTTATACTGTAAAAGCCTGATTATATTAAAAAAACGTTGTCAAAATGGTTCCATCCCATCCTCTTGGCTGACAATTACAGAAAGCCAAAATAACCATACATGTATGCTTCATTGTGGTAGCATAATAATAACCTTTAATAATAACTATATATAAATATATAAATATATAATATATAATATAATATAATATAATATATAAAAAACATATTATATTTTACTCAAAAATGTATTAAAACTACTACTAAGTTTTACAGTGAATTAAAAAAGTAAAAATAGAAATGAGATTAGTCTTTAACTCCCTTCATGAGCAGTAATGGCAGAATGTTTATCATTCTCCCTACGAGTCAGTTTCGGAAGACCTCTCCATACCTGGAGAGCCAGGGAATATCCCTCACAACCAGCCTCTTAATGTATTGCCTCGTCACGGCAACGAGATACGTCACTTAATGCCCCAGTGGGCCAAGAGGATATGTAATCTGAGCAGTCTGTATAGTCTGATAACTGCTACAGCACCACTCCACATCCAAATGCAGTCTGTATAGTCTGATAACTGCTACAGCACCACTCCACATCCAAATGCTTTCAATCTGCAAAGAAGGGGACAGATATCACTGAATGCATGGGAGACGTTTGTGAGAGAAATTACCAAATACTAACTTCTTGGGGGATATGGGGGGGACTAGTCCTAATCTGATGATCAACTGGTGTCTTCATTTTTTGAATAACTGCCCCCTGCTGTCCGAACATTGTAACCAACTCCCCATGTGTCAGTATTGTATATGTGTCCCCTATTTATTACCACTGTAAACTGCCCACTTTATTGCCACTGTTAACTAGAGACCCATCTCTTTACTTGTAAATATATGTTCTTGCCTAGAAATATGTATTTCTCCTTGGCCAGGCTTTTATAAATATATTCTAGCAAGACAACTCTGAGCTAAAAGGACTCTGAGCTAAATTATTTAATTTAACCGCTTTAAATTATTTAATTTGACCTAAACCGCTTCCGGTTTAGGTCATTTTGGCGACACCTATGGTAAACCAGCAGTACTGCACCGCAGGTGCAAGTTGTACAACGTACTGCAAGTATAATGCTAACAGCTACAGACAGCATGGTGTTGGTTCGAGTCAGAAGAAAAATAATCTTTTTTGATGATTAAGGTAGTCACATTTTATCCTCACACTCGTTAATTATTTAAGCACGCAGCAAAGACCTGATGCGTGTACAAGATGTTATATAATAACTTAGACCGAATGTTTGCACATAGCCTTCCGTCAATCACAAATAAGCAATGCAAGATATATAATGATAGTTTTCTAGTGTTCTAAGCAAAACAGCTTCACATTTGTCAGAAGCTGCTATCTGATGTAATAAAGTTTTCCTAGTCAGCACGTTTTAACGGTTCATTAAAATTGCAAATAGACATTGTTTAACCCATCAGGAGTAGACTAAAGAATATTAATATTAGAAGAGACTGCATCAACATATTTTTGTGTTGGCCAAACTCCAAAGAGAATGCCTGACTATTTATCAGTGTAATTAGACACAATACCAGCAAATGTTGCATTTAGCAATTAATCACTTTTTGACGCCCATCAAACAGGCCAAATGCAATGTACCACACTATAAACTGAGGCATTGCACAACTTTTTTGGCCGCGCTCAGTTTAGTAATCAGCCGCGCTGATTTGCGTTGCTGTTACCAGTTTAAGCATGCCACGTCGTACTGAGCCGAAACGGAGCCGAAACGTGGCCGATATGGGCCTGCTCTGAGTGGGACCAAAGTGAGCTGGGCCCGTTACCATGATTCAGCAAAGCATTACACTATATCCTGTAAAAGAAAGATGTAAATTACAAAAACATTGTTTTGGTTTGTAGTGTTACGAGCGCATGCCTCTTCCACACCTGATCGCTGAGTGGCTCGCACTACTCACTACCCCTCCCCATACCTCTCTGCAGGCATGCACTGTTCCCTACCCCTCCCCATACCTCTCTGCAGGCCTGCACTGATCCCTACCCCTCCCCATACCTCTCTGCAGGCCTGCACTGTTCCCTTCCCCTCCCCCTCATCTAACCACTCAAGACGCTGTGAGCGCTAACCCATCCGTTGCGATGACCAAACCAGCGCTATGCACCGGCAGCCCTGAGACACGACGCGGGGAGAAACAATCTCTGCTAACTCCAAAAAAACATGGAGGTTGCTCAGCGACGTGACAGAGTTTCAGATGAGGCTGTGTCCACCTGCATAGGCCCCATCAAGAGCCCCCCCCACACACACACACACACACACACACAACCCCCATGCCAAGGCCCATCAAGAGTCTCATCCCGACCACTCCCCCCCAACCCTTTCCCCCAGCTGACAGACACCACAAACATGGAGCAGGGATGGAGGGAGAGAGAAGGAAAGACAGAGAGAAATAGAAAGAGAGCTAGAGAGAGAGAGAGAGGTGAAAAGGACAGAGAGAGGAGGGAGAGAGAGAAAGGGAGAGAGATATAGAGGTGAAAAGGATAGAGAGAGGAGGGGGAGAGAGAAAGGGAGAGAGATATAGAGGTGAAAAGGACAGAGAGAGGAGGGGGAGATCGAGAAAGGGAGAGAATGAGAATGACATTATTAAAGAAATTGCAAATCCACCCTCTCTGTCATCTGCCAGGTCGGCTTCTTTTATTTTCACCCAAGTCAAACAGCTGACGTTTGTTTTGATGTTTGTGCAGAGCCGAGGCAAATTATTGGACTGGGATTTAGCCAATGAGGAACTTTGTGATGCTGCAGGTTCAAAGGCTCTGGATGCACCAGCCTGATTGTTTCACACGCATGCATAATATCACTGCTGTTTGAGCCCCAGCGATTACAGGACATCTGTGTGGTTATAAGCAGGGCTCACATTCATGAGATGTACAGAACAAAAGCGTGTTAGGTCCGTGGGTTTCTTATTACGGCGGCTAATAAGACACGAGGAGACATTTGACACGGCTGTGAGAGGCGTGATATTAAATATTGCGCACCCTACTCTACGATATACATGACAGGATATGGTGCTGATGCAAAAATAATAGCTTTTCATAAAATGTTCTTTTGTGTGAAAGAAAAGTTGTCATATCTATGAATAGACGTTGCAAAAATATGACCATCTTCGTCTCTTGTGTATCCCAAAGGTCAAAGGAAATTGTTCCGCCTCCCAAACTTTATTAAAGGAAACACGGCTCCATAATCCACTTGGTTCTGAAAGTGCTGACAGTCGACTGAAAGTAGCATGTGTTGCCACACATTTAAAAAGACAAGTGATGAAATATTTATTGGTTGAGTTCGTGGAGGGGACAGCCAGTTGTTTCATAAAGCTACACAAAGAGGAATATGATGAATCTTTATTTTCCCAATAAACCCAAACTTAGCATATTCAAACTCATTTTAAGTGTGATTTTTCTTTCCGTACAAACATTTTCACTTATTTTTTTAAGGATAGATTTAGACAGTAAATGAGGACAAGCTCACCTCAAACATAGTGAGAAGCTGGGTTCCTCTTAGAGTCTCAGAGTGTTTGTCATGTAGACATTTTGACAATTACACCATTATCATGGCAGAATGTTTCACCCTGTAGCAAAACCGCATTGTCTTCAGGAATGGTTGCTGCCAATTACATATTGAACACATGAGCAGATTCTGTTGGATTCAACATAAGTCCCCAAATCAAGCCTTTCCCTCCCCTTGCGTTCGATAAGGCCAATCTATTTTCTGTCACAGCTGTAGATTAATTGGCCTGAACACAGCGTGTCATTAACACAACCAGACAGATCTCCACCCTTGAAAAGTTCCATTACAGTGTGTCTGGGTCCACACACTGCCTTTGTTTGGTGGGTTGTGCTTTGGGGATGTCAAACACCTACTGTATATGTAGACATGCACACTGCCTCAACGTCAGCCATGTAAATCACGCCACAGTTGTTATGGCAGAGTTTTGTTTTCCTCCAAGAGTGTTTCTCTATCTGAGAAAGGTCTACTCTGGAAAATGCCAACATGTGATCTATTGCACTCTACTGTTGCATATACATTATTTGAGGGACATGGAGGGCTATTTGAATAGAATGCTCCGCTGTGGGCAATGCATATTCCTGTGGTGCACAGATATTGTAAAAAATATTTTTATATACAAATGTGCCAAAAACACAGTAGGAGTACATCTATAATATTATATCTGAATATATTTATTACAGAGCAGATATGCCTTTCTGTGAAAAAGCAGACTTTGTTAGGCCCAGATCACACCGAGATGCCAACTGTCGTTGCGCGGTTAAGTTGAGAATATTGTAATTTTTATGCACATCTAAAAAACGCTAGAAACGCCTAGGGATAATACGACATAGCATCAGTTTTATTAGAATGTATTAGAAGAGCAAAGGCTTTTCTCATTGGAAAATATGTTTCCACTCTTCTCACGACTTTTCTACTGCAAGAGTTGATAACAGACTGCTTGTCCAATCACATGCAAAGTATCTTGTGGAAAGCTTAATGCTTAATGTAGTGAGACCCACAATGCACCTGGTGAACAGGGTCTGGTGATCTCTATTGAGAAGTGTTAACAATCATTGAGTCCTACTGGGCGTAGACCTCTCGTTAATATTGAAACTACTGAAATATATAATATTGAAAATGGCATTTGTACAACTGTTGCATCTCTTCATCTAGCTCTACCACCAAACACACTTGACTTCAACGTCATCATTGTAAAAAAAAATCTGATATTTAAAACACGATATTGGAGTTGGAGTGGGATCTGTTTCTTAATAAACATAAGACGGGAAAGGGAGGTTTGGGGTCCCCTGCTAGAGCTGCTGCCCCCGCGACCCGAGTCTGGATAAGCGGATGAAGATGGATGGATGGACATTTTAAAGACCAAGCAGAACACAATTGTTCCAGCGTGTCTCCATGTCATTCATGTATGATAGTTTAATGCGTGTTCACGAGCCGGGCCACAAGCACAGCGCCGCTTTACTTTTAGATGAGACGGTCTTTTAGATGCCTTGTGCGAGATTGTCTCTGTTGCCGTCGGTGATCAGAGGTATGGGGGGGGGGGGGGATGTGTGCTACATGCTACGGTGCTCCAGCAGCTGCCATCTTCGTCAGCAACTAATTTTGAAAATATTTTGCGTGTCAGCTTCAAAAGAAGACCTGCAAACGTGATTAGGAATACATCTCACAGATATATTGTTTTGAAATCAGTTTTCAAATGCGACACCTTCAGCAGTACTTGCTCAATAAAACCATTTGTTTGGGCCATTTATATGACATTGGGGGTAAAACAATGAACAGGCAGTGTTCAAATACATGCAGCACATATTTACTTAAGTCTTAGCAGAACATGTGACACTGCAGTGAAATTATTATTTTTCAGTAATTACTTATACTGACCTTGATGAATGCTGCAAATGGAAATGTTTGAATACGAGATGTTCCTGTCACATCTGTGTCTTTTAGTGCTTTCTTCCCTTTCCTCTTGTTGGGTGAGGCTGCATGGCACTTCAATGTTCAGAACTACTTAAATAGATATGAACGTTTCACGGTGCCTCGTTTGCAACATGCTTATATGCAAAATGCAAATGACATTGAAGTCAATCGTTTGTTTTAAATGTAGTTCCAACAATGGGTTGATGGAACGACGATGGTCGATATAGATGAAGCGATTGCAGCTATGAAAGTAGCAACAACAACAACAACTTACAGGTTATTTGAGGTTATTTGAGGTGTTCTGCACCCAGTAGGATGCAAAGCCTGGAAACCATCCCCAAATGGAGCGTTAAGACAGATATTTGATGGTAGTTTACCGTATACCGATAGGACAATACCCTAACTATTAACATTCTGCCGAATCTCCAGTTCTACAAACAAGCTAGCATAACATCATATTAGCATCAGCAGTAATTTTCATACATTTTCTATAAAAAATATGATCTAAAATTAATTTTAGATATTTTTTATAATGTTCAATGGAAAATGGCAAAAAAAAAAAGATAAAACAAAAACTAATAAAATTACATTTGTATTAGCTCTAGCTTCGTTATCCTCCATTTCGCTCTGAAAATATTTAGATTTTTCTTAACTTGACCACGCCCGTAGCTAACAGTACGACGCTGATTGGCAACACACTAGGTTTACCGGCCTGAAACACCTCGATGTCCAAGCTCTCCATTGTCTAACCATCAATAGCAGTAAAAGGCTGCTACACTTATCTTTGGTGGCCATTGCTCTAGGCTCAGCATGGTCCAAAATAGTGTTGGACAAGTTACTAGTTACTTACAGAATTACTCCTTCACAAAGTAATGATATTACTTTACTTATTACTGGGTATAATAAGTATTTATATTACTAGTTACATTACTAGTTACGTTACTATATTACTTTCACAATCACTACCCTGCCTCACCCCTCTCAAAAATGACCTGTGTAGCCAGCTCATTTTAGATCAGCGAGTGAAAAGTGAAAACATTGCAGCCTCTCAAACCAGATGTTTGGGCGGGTCGGTTCAATTAACAAGTTTGCTAAGACCAACATTCTCGTTCTTGTAACGCAGTAATGCAGAATTACTTGGATTAGTAATTGTAATATCTTTGTGTGGAAAAGTAATTAGTTATAGTTACTGGAAAAAGTAATAACATTACAGTAACGAGTGACTTGTTATTGCCCAACACTGGTCAAAAATTGCTATGCCTGCTCGGAAGTACAAGCAATTCAGCCCCTCCCCATCCCCCACGGGTGGTTTTAGAAGACAGCTATAAAGTACTGTAACATGATGGGGAATATGGGTATATAATGGGTATATAATGGGTATATATATTCCATAACATTGCTGAGTAATAAAACAATACGCATACCGAAGATGCAGATGCTGCTTAATAGAATGACATAATGTACTAGTACTGTAATAGTACTGACATGCTAGAGGCTTATCATTTGCTGATGTCCGCACATTATTATAATACATAATGTTAGTTAATAATAGTGTTGTGAAGCTAACAAGAAGAAACAGCTACCAGGCAGAGGTCAGAGGTCAAGCTAAAAACAAAACATGTTTGTTTAATGGACCACTGGAGGAAACAGATGAACTCACTGAACACATGCAGCATCATAGGAAGCTGTGGGAGAAAATTAATGTAAATACACAACCTCACGTCAAGCCATGTCAAGAAATATAAATATAAATAAAACCCATTCAATGCTGAAGCAGATCAATACTTGTATCTAATCCCAGCCCTAATTGGAACATATATAACTGGCTAGTGGAGTGGGTAGACTACACAATGACATCCTGCCAGTATCTTCACAAAATTAGCTAATTAGCCCAGATGTAAGATGTAAATGATTAATTAGGCCAATCTATGGAGTATTTGTATAATGACATGATGAATTCTATGGCTAAGCGGGGGAAAATCAGTATGACTAATTTAAGGGAAAAGGGTGAGGTGATAAGGTAGGTTTTTCATGCACACAAGAACTGGTGTCTGCTGAACAATAAACACTACTTTGATATACTGTATATACTGACACTTTCTAGTGTAGGAGAGAAGGGCGAAGGGCATCAACGGAATGTGTTTCTCCAACTCCATAGTCCGACTACCTTCTGGGATATTTGATTTTGGTCAGAGTGACTCAGGTAATCATACGTCTGTGAGCGGGTGCGTGGCAGCAATTTCCGGAAAGGTCGCTTTTCTAATGAGCAGCATTAGCCCACTCACTACTAGCCGCATACTAGATGAGAACCATTTTGTGGCAAACAAGCAAGCATTGGGCAGCCAGCCGACTTGCCCCTCAGGAAGCTTGGCCTGTATGGGTTTGTGTTTTTTCCTCTGTGGAGCGGCCATTTTCTTGACCTCGCAAAAAAGACCTGAACACTAGTAATTAAGGGTTTACAGTCAGGAAGCTGTTACCCAGCCACTATGAACACAATAGTTAGCAATACCTGATCCTGAGGGGACCACACTGTGGTACAGGATGTCGCTGTTCACACGGAAGTACAGGGAACCTTTATTAAGTGGACGATTTCTGCAATTAACGATGCAAAACACAATCTAGTTGTTTTGTTTTTATTTTATCTTATTTTACTAATTTATTTAGGTTGAACTAAAATATGTTGCCACATTGCAAAGGTTAACGATTACAATGACATGTGCACTCTTTTATCTCTATGGTAAATGTGTAATTACTCCGCAGTGCCGGTCCACACATTGAAATGCATTGTGAAGCAAAGCATACTACGGCTTTGTTGTTCTGAATTGTGTTCACCACATTGTTTATGTTCCTATTTATTGAGTAAATACAGGGCTGTGTAAAAGTATCAGATTATTTTTTCAACAATACAAAGAATGGTAAACTAGCGCAATGCGAGGAGCCATTTTGTGAATTTGACAAAAACTGTATTTTACAATTAGCTTGCAATCACTGACTTAACCTTTTAAAACCATATATTTATTTATGGATAATGAACTGTAGTTTAACGGTCAGACACAGGTAGGAGGCAGGACACAGGAGTAAAAAATACTTTGTTGATATGAGCAGTGGTTGCCATTTTGTTGCCAAATTGCATAGGAGTAGCTATGCAATTTAACATATTAATGTATCAGGCTAACTGATTTATGAATCTATCCATTAATTTATCATTGCTTCAAGGAGATTCATGTATCAGTTGTGAAATACGACAAAACATTCCTTTCCAGACTTTCACCAGCAAAGGTCCTCATCGAGCACTGATTTGAAAAGCTTTGAGGAATGAACCCATTTTCACATTTATCCAAAGTGTATTAGCTTACATTTAGCTTGCAAATAGCTGACTTTACCTCTAAGACCAAACGCTAGTGGAAACTTGGAGACACACTAGAGACAAGGAACATGGCAACACGACAGGGTAACAGCAAAGATGATCCAACGTCGGAACAAAGGAAGAAGGGCTGATTACAAGGGAAGACACCTGGGAGGAAAACATAGGTGGGAGGTATTACCAATCAAGAGAGCGGTAAAACACAGACAGGAAGCACATTTCACAAAGATATGTGGCAGAGACAATCTTCAAAAGAAAAACAGGAAACAGAAAATACCGGGGAACAGACAAAGGCTGCATCCGAATAGTCTTTTTCGCTTAGGAACCTTCCTAACTGAGTGAATGTAGTATCTAGGTCGCAGCCATGATAAGAACTGTTCGAATTCTATTATTGCTAAGAAAAGGTGCTTCAATGCTTCCTTTCTTGCGTCCTTTAGCACAGGGTACACTGGACCACCCTTTAGCACAGGGTACACTGCATCATCCTTTATCATAGGGCACACTGGACCATCCTTTAGCATAGGGTACACTGGACCATCCTTTAGCATAGGGTAGACTGGACCATCCTTTATCATAGGGTAGACTGGATCATCCTTTAGAATAGGGTAGACTAGATCATCCTTTAGCATAGGAAAGGAGATAATGTCGTCCCACAATTCCTTGTGACGTATCATTCGGCCATTCACGAAAACAAACGATCATCATAATGTCAAATGTATAGGCCTCTCTTACATAGCAAAATACATTTGGCAATTATTTTCATACAATCATACATATTGGTATTCATGTATAAAAACCATACAGTATGTGCTAAATACATGTTTAAGCAATTTTATTTTCAGCTCGCTCTATTACAAATATTGTTGACGGCGCTACGCCCCCTTTCCCAGAGCTCCAAGCATTTTGTGTGTAGTTGGTGCTGAAATTAAGTATAAAATGTGCATTTTCACTTTAATGTTGCATTATTAGCTTCAGTGTGTCGGGGAAGAGTAAATATATTGTGCAGCAATAGTGATGTTGACAGGACACCATTACAGAATGTTCCACCTTGAATGACTTCATTTATAATCCGCCTGTAGATGATGCAACCATGCATGGATGATTTCTTTTCCCATAGACCTAAGCATTTTCCTAAGCACTACATGACAGTATATTGCAGTAGGCTATAACAATTGTTACTTATTTTATTGATGGATGGGAAGAGACTTCTCTAAATCATATTAGATCAGTATCTAACATAACATCTAACAAACAGATTTTTATAGCTTTTATACCAGTTGATACTCTAAAACCATTTATTTTGTGATCATTACATTTCTTTTATTTCAATTACAACTTTAGTAATAAAGTCATATTTGTCACGGGACTGTCCACGTTTAGATGCATGAAACAGGAAAAACCCAACAGATAAGGTAAATAAATGGTGGGGTGTCATTAACTGTGTATAAATCTGTGGGTTATAAGTATCGTGTCCCAAACAAAAGTGTTATAATATCTATGCTAAACACTTTCAGTGACTATATGTTGAAAGACATGTCAACAACAGAAATGAAAATAACATTGTCTTGACCGTTCCAAAAAATCCATTGTTTTAGGGGGAAGGAATATAGTTGTTTATGTGTACCGTAATGGGAATATAAAAATGTAAATGCTTGTCATCTTATAAACATTTTGTGTGTTTTTTGATGTTATCAATGTATTGAACTTAATAAATGTCTAAAAATTGAAATTACACGAATACACATGGAAAATCACGGGTACAAGCGGCCAAAATGGGTTTTCTCAGGAGGGTGGCGGGCGTCTCCCTTAGATATAGAGTGAGAAGCTCGGCCATCCGTGAGGAAATCAGAATAGAACCGCTGCTCCTTTGTGTCGAAAGGAGCCAGTTTGGCTAAGTGGACTGATTTATGTCGATAACTATGTTATAGAAATTCCAAACTGTTTGCAAATTAACAAATAATGATTCACCCAGTTAATACACTGTCATTGTATTAATTGTCTCAAAAAGACAAAAAGATCCCACTTGTTGGCATGTCAGCTAACTTAAGATAATGCTACCGGTGTTCTGACGATTTATGATGCCTTGACGAAAAACGCTACTGTTTCGGAATTTGTTACATTGCAGTACGTGTTCAGTGTTCCTATTTCCAAGATCCCATAAAGTTATAACTTTCACAGTATAATGTGATATAAAAAGCTTCTAATTGTTGCATACAATGCACACAGAGCTTTATTCCTACATACTCTTTCGGAAATTGGCATAGGGAAATTACAAATATTCCCAAATGATCTTGCGATCTATGCGTAAAATCTGAAAATGATCGTGGATGCGTATATTTACAGTAGGTTGATTCGAAAGGATTTCTTGCCAAACTGATGCGAAGCAAGAAAAGAGGAAGTTGAGAGAGAACGCTGCTATTTATACCCCACGGTGCGGGCTTTGACCTTTTTTTAAATTTTTCGATTGGATTACCTATCACATGATCATGTGCCATAAGTAATAGATCACCGTTCCTGCGAAAGGGAACTGTTACCATCTTATCAAAGGAGGTAGGCTGTCCTTGAGCGGCTGCTTGGCAGCGAGACGGTGGGATGGAATATTACTTCCTGACCCGGTTTCATGCTTTGTGACGGCAGCAAGTCCACTTGTTGCTTCACTGGATACAATTGCAGCTGGCCTTGCTGGTATTTTCAACTGTGCACAATACAGGCAGCCTACTTAACATGGAGGCCTCTATCTGCAATAATTACATCTGTACAATACCTGTATAATAGTCTCATCTCTCATGAACTGTCATCACTGCTGGGGGGCAAAATCTGTGCTTTTTTTAGTTTAATCTGCTGTGCATTAACTCATCATTAACTCATCATTAACTCATCAGGACTCGTGAGGTTCTCATTTTTCTTCCTAAGCAAATAGAGAGACAAACATGGTAGAAACTTAAATGTGTACATGCATACTAAGACATTGTCCAACCTGAGCAAGTTAATGCAGATGTAGGAGTAATTTTACAACTATTGGGTTTTACATCAGTTTCCTTTTAAAAAAAGAAAATGAAGGCAACAGATAAGTTATTAGTTTAATACATATTCATTACATGTTTCATCACAGTGGCACATGGACTGTATAAGGCAAGCATTACATTGTATTTTAGGACCCCAACACTGGTAAATAATTTAAGGACTAAATTACTTATGCATAGCATAAGTCTGAGCCTGACATCATTTTGAAGCACTTACAAAGTTGAGTCAATAAAAGCACAACATACTGTAAGATTACGTTTGCTGTTTACTACACAATTACACAAACATTAGCATACTTTCATGGTGTATTTGGATGACATTGCTAACGCTTATACTGTATAACAACTTACATTGTTAACCATGTTTAAGAGTTTGTAAGCTTTATCCTGGCAAAAAAAAGTAAGATATTAGGCCTTATCGTACGTAGGATACAGTATACTGTACACGGTAGCTCGGGCACTTTAGGAAGTAAAGTCTTTGGACCATGATTTATAATTTTTTTCTCGCAAATTTGTCCCTTTATTAACACAGAATATTTTTGTTTTTTTGACGCAAATGTGTGATTTCTTTTCTCACAAATTTGTGAGTTTGTAAATTCAGAATATCCACTTTTTTTCTCGCAAATGTTTTAGTTTTTCCACGCAAATATGTACATTTATATCTTTTCTCGCACATTTGCTACTTTAATCCCAGATTATAACCCCCCCTCACACAGATCATTTTCTTTTGTAATTTGTTTTATATGGCCCTAATACGCTGTCGTACCGTCTGCATCCCGCATAAAGCTACAACAATTAGAACTCTGGCGCCTCTTCTGGCCTTCTCAAGTACTCACAAAATTAACCGATGCTAAACGACGTCAAAGGCACCACATTAAAGGTTAGACATCTGTATATTCACCGTCGCATAATTACGTATCCAAAGTGCAGTCGGAATCTCTTGCCAACGCGGTTCCTATCCCTAAATCCTTATGAAGTCTCCTTCACACCTTTCCTTGACCCGATGACGTCTTCACTCGAGGTCAAGGAACGTTTTCTAGGAAAGGACAGACATAGGATATATTTCTTTGACTATTCGGATGCAGCCCGGGGTAGACAACTGTCCATAACAGGGAACACAGGGAACCATGGACAAACACAAAGCAACCAGATCGTGACAGGATCTGCCAACCCCTAGGCCTCAGTAAGAAGGTACAATAATGACTGTATCATTTGTCATTAAGTCAGTTCTTGCATAGCCTCTCAGGTTGATGCTGTCAGCTACTTAACCTTTTATAATACACATATTAGCCATTATAATGGTGCATGTACTGTAGCACCAACTCACTCATATTGTTGGTAGTGAGAAAAACTGTATCACTCTGCTGATACTCTCTTTTCATGCAGCTCAATCGACAACCATTTAAGCCTTGAAAACAATGATAAATCTGCTTTGTAAAGACAGGCCACTGGTTGGTGTAAACAGATTAGTAGCATTACTTACAGTGTGTTGCTTCTTGTTTAGAACGTCCAGGTAGCATCGGGTGTTTGGCACCATAGCCTCTATTGCACATGCTGATCCTTAAAAGGACCTATATATGATGTTGTCTGCCACTAGATGTCATAGAAGGGCACCATCATCTCAGAGCAAAACAAATGCTGTGTGGGCCACACACACACACACTCACTAACATGTGTGGCAGGCCCTGCTAGGGAAACAAAGAACAGGAGATCAAATTACAACCCACCCAGAGGACGTGCGATGTCATTCTCTGCTCAGGACAACATTGCTCCACTGTGTATCTTAGAAAATTGACATTGAAAATAGTGGTTTGCTGCTATATTAATTTTTAGATATCATATAGGACCCTTTAAAAATGTCTAAATTGTGCGGCAGCATCAAACATCATCCTCCTTTCTCTTGTTAAATTGTTTTTGAATATTATCACTTTATTGGTAGACCTCTAGGAACTATGTCCTGGTAAATGTGATACATGTTGTAAATACCCTGGTATATTACATAATGTATGTTGCAAATGTATAACCTAGCTAGTTAGCCCTAATGACATGCTGCTGTTAACAGAATGCGTCTGCGTACGACAACTGGTGTATGATTTCTTCTGTTGACTAATGTATTGTTTGTATGCTTTGGATAAAAGAGTCTGCTAAATTATGTAAATGTAAGGTACGTTTGATGAGTTTTTGTTGAGCAATTTTTACATTGAAATTATCAATATAGCTTGTTGTGTTTTTTGTTGTTATTTTTAGTACAGTATGGCCATGGTTCATGGTCATTTTCAACACCGTTCTCTCAGCAAAGTCCATCTAGTTGCTGGCTGATATATGTAGTTAATATTCCTTTCCAGGAATGTATCAAATATCGTTGTGTCACATAATAATTACTACAGAAGAATGTCTATGGAGCTAGTGTTACGTGTGCGACCATACAAACATATCTCACACATGGCCACGGTTACACGGGCACTGTAGTACTGCAGCTCAAAGCTAGCTTGAAGCACTGCGCCTAGCATCATTAGCGCTACAGGAGAATACACACACAGTCAGGTCTCAGAGATTTGGCAATCGGAGCGTAAACATTGCACCTGTCAGCTCATTACCCGGCCTTCAGTGTGTGTGTGTGTGTGGGAGCGGCGTTTTGCTGGATGGGACATCGGTTGACTCACAGCAAGGTGAAACACCCTGCCCTGCTGCTCCATCCCTGGATCCATCGCACCGAGAGCCAAGGCAACGGAGGGGCTGTCAGGAGTCGCCACTTCCATTACCCACTGAATCCTTTAACAAGGGGTTTTAACTTGTTGAATAAGTCTGATATCGATTCAGAGGCGGGGGGGAAGTGGGGCTATATGGGTGGATTTCAATCACCAGGGGACTCGAGAGGAATCAGACCATGCCTAATTATCTAAATCGTCTCACTAATGAAGTGATGTTTGCCATCATGAATCACCATGAAGGGATTCACGATTGCATGGCATTTAGAAACAATGGCACAATGAAATGTGCAACCCGTGTAACAACTCATTATTTGTTAATAATCTATCTCAATCAACCAATGACAAGATGCTAATTCTCTGCTGTTTGACTATCGAATTGCACCGCACAAGAAAATGAAAATCCCTTTAATCGCCTGACAGAAAAGCTGATTTCCTCTTTTCCCAATGAACCACATCAAACCTGCAGCAGCAACTTTTACTTAATGATGCTAATGGAGTAGCACATAGTAGCCCATAATGGTTCAATTTACCTGTTTACCAAGTGTTATGGGTTATTTGTTATGGGCTATTTGCAGTAAACATTTCCCATGACTTTAAAAATATGATAAAGTTTTATCATGACCTAAAATGTACTTCTTCATGAGTCGTTTAAAAAGGGCGACAGTGGCACAATGAGTAGAGCGGGGCGACAGGTGATGCAAAAGTCGCTGGTTTGATCCCGGCCTACCCGGAAGGGTTAGAAAAGCGCTATATAAATGCAGTCCATTTACCATTTACCAAAAGGTCAACTCCCCGTTTCCATTATAGGTCTGGGGGCGTCATGTACGTACGTTAGGGAGCGTAGCATAAAAGCGTGCGCAGCCTGACAGCACATGGCACACGCTGTGCCTTCGCATTTTACGTCGGACGTACAAAACTGTCCACTAAGTTGCTGCGTCCAAAAGCAATGGAACCGTTGAAAAAGACAGCAATAGTTTAACGCTCATGAAATAGACTATACTTGTCTATGATGTATCGTCAAACCTAGAGATAACGGGTGTAATTCTACCTCAAACTTAATTTGGGAGACTACAACACATTTACAGTACATGTATGGGAAGGGAAAGAAGACATCAGATGATGAACAAAGGAAAATATTTATTTTACAGCCTCGGCTTGTGTCTTCATCTTGCTTGGGTTACTCCTGCCATTGTTTTCCATATGCGAGTAAAAGCACTAACTGGTTTAAAACACCTGCTTTTCAGAGGCGGAGAATTTTCACTGCAAAACTGAGTTTTCACACATACAATGGTCAAGAGCCACCTCTTCACAATCCACTACGATCCTTTGACTAGTGACCTCTACACCTCATTCCACTCACTCAAGCTATGGGAGTTTATCTATGAGATGGCCCTTTATCTTCTTTCCATTCTCTCTCTATATACATTATAAAGTGTTCTGCTCTTATGATCAAACACTTTCTTGTTTAGGCAATTCTTTGGCTGGTGAATTGAAGATTACCCTAATTACACGATGGTTGGCTTACAATTGACCTTTCCCAAGCTCCACCCTTTTCACTTGTCCTACATAGTTACTGTAACTACGATAGAAAGCTATTACAGCAAAACAGACAGGTTCCGTCAGATTCCAAAAATGCTCAATTGGTATTGGAGGACATGTAAAACGGAGCGGGGCTTGGGAAAGGTCAATTGCTGGTGTATGACTAGTTCATCTATTGACAAATATATTGATTGTATATTTGTTTCTAGGAGCCTCTTGAAAACGAGATGGTTCATCTCAAGAGGTTCATCCTAATACATGTATCTATATTATTGTAAGTCGCTTTGGATCAAATCTGCTAAATGCGATAAATCGGAATAGGTAATCACTCTCCTTACGCAGCTTCTCCCATAGTTTTTCACAGAACTCCCACTCTTCCCTAAACCCTACCATGAATTGGAAAGCGTGACTTGCAATACTGCATTCCTGTAGCAGGTAGAATACCGTTTTAGCCATGTGCCATGTTTTAATAAGGCGCAAAAACAGAAGCTAACACGTTCACGAGGCCTTCAATGTATAATTAATATTAAAACGTAATTTAAATCTACATCATGAAATATAATTAAAATATGATTATTTACTTTATTTTATATTTTTTATTATTAGTTTACTATATACTATACTATAAAGTTAATGGCAGTATGGTCATATGTTAGCAACATATCAACTGCAGCCACTGGTAAACAAATAATTGAAGTCTTTTTTATATATAAAACCTAAATTCAATTTTGTTTCGTTACAGGGCTGTTCTACAGTGAATTCTTCCTGCTAAGGGCATGTCTATGGCATTGAAGAAGCATGTCCTAGTGGGTTACTTGGGGAATCTTTTGTGCTAGTGATTTATGCAACCTCAACGGCTTGCCCTGAAGGAAATGTGACACATTTCTACAATAATTGTTGTAAATGATGGTTTCTTCTCTTTGTAATTGATTATAACTTACCCACAGTCCTTTGTGCTCACACAGTAAAACACATGAAAGTCTTCAGAATACAGAGCAAGACACTGTATAAGCCTGCTCCATGTAAAATACAACCTCTTTCACCTTTAATGTTCAGCGACAGGGTTAGATGAATATATAATTGATATCTGTGTGTGACACGTAAGCTGCTTTTCAGGGCATGTTCTCCTTATTTGACAGAGATTTAGCAGCAGCACCTATTGACGAGAAGCTGTAGTGAGGAAAAATACCAGGATCTATGACCTTGTGTCAATGAAAGCTGGCACTAAATATTCCCTTCACCGTCTGGAGCCCTTCTGCTGCAAACATCACTCACCCGGACATCATGTGGTCGAAATACATCCAGCGCAGTGGCCTCTAGGGGCACTATTGTGATTAGGAAGCGATCAATGCTGTGAGATACTGTCCATATGCCACACATCATTAGCTGAGTCACGCCGAGGAATTTCCTTGTTATTAATCACCATGGCCACGCAAGCTTTCCTCGTTGCTGGCGGCGATGTAACTACTATGGCGACGATGCCATGGTCCACCCTATTCTGTATTCCCTATGCCTCCGATTGGCTTGAGGGGTTAATCATAAATACACGGGACCCTCTGGCGCTCAAGGCTCTGTGTAAAACCAGAGTAGAATGGGCATAACAGCCAGCTAGCTAAAGCCATGCTAAAACAATGAATAACGTTAAAAAAATAGCATTAAAAAAATATTTATTTTCAGAAATGGCGACCTAAATGCATGGATGTACAGTACTGTGTGATAATATCTCCTAGTGCAGTGCATCTGATCATTGAGGGTAAACTAACACCTAATCTTAACCAGAGGGTAAACTAAACCCCTAAATGTAACCACAAACCTTAACCACTAACCTTGTATCCTCTTAACCAGAGGGAGAACTAACCCAGAACTAACCCTAACCCAATCACTAGAGTATTACAACTCCTAGATTTAACTTCAATTAGCAATAAGAGCTTCTGTAAATGAGTGCCAGATCATTTAGCCAATCAGAGGCAGAGTAGGGCGGGTCATGGCATCACCATATTTGAATTTGTAGAGCTGGTAAGAGGGTTTGTGGAAGGAGCTCAGGGGTGTCGGCTCATCTATCTGTACCCATCACTGTTGATGTTGCCCAGCTGGGAGACACGTGGCTGCATTGGTCTCAGCCTCTTCCCTTCATCAGTCTCTAGTCTCAGCCTCTTCATCAGCACTACGTCACATAAGAGACCGTCTCTAGTCTCAGCCTCTTCATCAGCACTACGTCACATAAGAGACCGTCTCAGCCTCTTCCCTTCCCTTCCCAAGAGCTTTGGAACGCACTGCCAACAGCGCTCTTACAGTACGTTGCAGCAGACGAGGTTACTGGCCTACAACAGTACAGTCACCCGATGAGCCGGCTCGTGCTTAGTTCAGACATGCAGGATATCCGGGCTCAGAACAAAGCAGGATTAATACGGCAGCATCATCGCGCGCACAAAGTGACCAGAACAGACAGGCTCTGATGATGGTAATTGTTGCCCCAGCGGGGTGGGGGCTTTAATCGGAGCTTTGAGAACGCTCTGTGAGTGTCCCACATCCAGTCGCCGCGTGTTGACAGATCAATTTGACATTATATCAGCGGGAACCTCGCAGGATTACTAGAGTAGCACTTTAATCCCAGCCGCTATTAGGAGGGCAAGTGCAATGAGTAATGAGAAAAGACACATGAACGAGAGATACAAACGAGAGACTGCATCTCCAATGCAGAAATACATTTTTCAACATGTTCAAGCTCCATGTTTTCATGGGGTTGTAAAAACAGACACAAATCAAATGTTCTATTATCCCTTCTGTGCAGTTAAATCGTTATAGTGTGTATGTGCACGAGCCATGTTTGAGGGTTACAGTAGGTGTTTACTTGATACACAGTATGTTTGTGAATGTACTGTATACACTCAGCTTTTAGAAATACCATGCAATAACATAATAACCATATTAAAACACTTTAAGTGATGAATTCAACGACACATGAGCCAATGTGAGTCTTATCCTCTCTTCTCCAGCAGACCAACCACTGATGTTTGATGTAAAAGTGTGAAATAATGAATAGAATTAGTTTCTTCCTCCTCCGTGCAGCTTGGTGCATGTTTAACACAGCTGCGTGAGCCGCTTCCAACACGCTCCAAGGAATTGTGGCGTTTTCATGTTTTCAACATTCTCTGTGAAGTGTGACAAACGTGACAGCCAGTATAACACATCATTTCTTGACACACCCTGGAGATGTGACAGAAATATTCTTTATGTAAGCGCTGCATAAACACTATGGGACTTTTTGGGATTTTAACACAATGTTCAAGCTAACTTTTGGCTGCTACTGGATACGGCAAACAACACAAAAATGCAGTTCAGACTAACCGTGTAAAACCAAGTTTTTACTAGCCAATGCCTATAGGCTACACTAAAACTGTGTCACTTAAAGGTCCTGTATATGATTTTTTATACATGATTACAGCAGCAAACTATTTTCTATGTAAAGATAGAGTATGTATCGTCTGGTAGACTGCATCCTACTGTAGTTTACAATTTCCATGAATTAATGTTAAGAACATTATGTAGGTCTGTAGAGAAATTGGTGGACGTTCCTCGATCCTGGCGAACACACACTCATAGATCAAGCCTGTGTGTTTAGCTAATATTGTGTTATAAGGGTTGCTGAGTTTGCAGCCAAGAAGTTAAGTAACGTGACTTTAAGAATCCACTAAGTGTGCATGGCGAGTCCATCTAATTAGTATGCAAAATTGAGACCGCGTGTGGTTTTATGTAGGCAAGATTGTGCTTATTTTAAAATATGATCTGTAGGTTGTATTATTCTAGCATCGGCTACTTCTAAATGCAGTGTCGGGCAATATGAGTTTACTTGATAGAACAGTGAGAGCGGAGAACACAGCTTATAGTTTAATAAACAGTTGAACTGAACAGTTTTGCCCTGTTTGTTTGTTTGTTTTACTTACACTTTTGAATGTGGGTTGTTACGTCCGGGCTCAAGGGCCGTAAACCAAACAAACAAAACTCTTAACTAACAAAACAACAGAATGATGTGTGAATGTCTGTAGGTGTATGTACTGAATATATGTGGTGCGTGTTGCATGCTAACCAAACTAAGAAACTAACCCAACTAAGAAACAAAACAAACTAAGCCGCAAACCACCAACAGCATGTGCGGTGCCAGGAGAGTCACACAGACAGTGTGCTGCACACACCTATATAAGTGACATGCCCAGGTGTACTTCATTTGCCTAATTAGGGCCTACCCAGCCAATAAGGACCAGAGGCCTGCTAGAACAAGGCAGGGCCGTCACAGGGTACAATAAAATAAAACTAACTTTGCATGTTGCTGTAGCTTAGTTTGCTACATTTCTCTTGGGGGTAGCTTCAGTGTAGTGAAGCTTCATTTAACGTAGAGTAACTGGTAGCTCAGCTCACTACATTTTCAAAGTAGCTTGCCCATCACTGTCTATATGTAGATCACCTACAAATTAGACTACCGTGTTGTAGGCATGTAGCCAGTGGCCATCGGTTGTGTGTATTTACTGGTCTAAAATCACAAGACCTGGAATGTTGCAAATATCCAATAAAGTCGTAGCTCTGCGCTGTGTTGTCAGTTTTACCCCGAGGCGGCGGGGTCCAACGCCCGCCTCCCTCGATCTTCCTCTCCGGCGTTCTGACCTCAGATCCATACCTGCTCATCTCCTGACACACCTGCCACACGTGCAGGAGAGTGCAACGTCGCCTTCTGCCCATCAGTATCCGTTTTCTTGTTCGTCCTGTCAGTGTCCGTGACTGTCGTGTTCTTGCCTGTCTGTCACCTGCGACGGCGTTCGCACGATCCCTGATTAAACTTTGCGAGCACTACTGCTCCTTATTAGCCTGAACTCTGTCTGAGCTTTCCATATTCCGCGCCTGCACTCACCACATCACCGACAATTCCTCACAGCTTGTACAGAGATTCGGCGTTGCGTGATTCGTGCGCATGCATGTCCAGGCCTCGCACGTAAAGTCCACACAGGGCCTCTCACCCCTCATGCGACGGCACTGCCCACTGCTGAGCTGGCTCTTATTGTTTAGGCCTCTCCAACACACACATAATATTTTATTTGCATATATAATATTTGTCTTTTTGTTTTTTGGAGATCGTTAAAGATATTTATAGAAAAATGTATTACATTTTTATTTGTGTCTACATTGATTTATACTGTCCGTTATTGTCATGCTTTTATTTTGTTACTACAATAAGCAGTTAGACATTGAATCACTCATTTTGGCAGCCCACACGTCAAGAGTTTGAAAGGACAAAATAACTTTGTTAGTCTGATGTTAACGGCCGACTGAAAAAAGCTGTTGAATTGTGTTGCCTCCCAGGTCTGATCACAACCCAGGTTGTTAAGCTGGTATTCTGCCCGGTCTGTTCCCGTGCAGAACCCCATGCAAGTGTGGCCAATTAATCTCCTGTCAACGTGTACATATTTCAGTGACAAAAGAAGCACTCCTACATCTTGTTAGTGGTTCCACCGTGCACATGCATACTTGTCAAAATTGCCACCCTGAGGCTTACTGATTTAAAGCCATCGGAATTGATTTGGATCCAGTCTCCCTCTGACATTTACCGCTGAGTTCTCACAAGATTTGCAGTTTTTTCATTCTTGGTTATTCCCTTTTCTTTCTTTCCTTGTATTAATCTTTTTTATTTGACAGTCAGATTAACTGGACAGCATATGCCAGAAAAGCTAAGCAGCTGTAATGAACATGCTTCAGAACGTGATTAGGGAGGCAGGCCTACTGTATATTTACACTTTCCCACTCTGAGCCGTTCGTATGGCTGAGTTGACCCTTTTCCAAGATGTATTCCCACTGCAGTTTACAAGGTTTGGAAAAATCACTGGTGCCCATCAGGAAGAAGGGAATTAATACAAATGTTTTTTTTTATAGAGCTGGAACTATGAGCATTTATGCAGCTGGTAAACGATACGAGCAAGTGGAAGTTAATGCTATTTGTTATTTGAAACAATAAATGATAGCTATTAAAATTACAATTATTAATGCATATATTATGTGCAAGACTATCTACAGGGTATTTAAGCTTTGCATAAAAACATAGTGCACTTTTCTTTTGTGTGTGTTACAGCATGGCTCAAAGACTGTAAACCAAACAAACACTAAACTAACTAACAGAATAACACAGAATGAGGTGTGAATGTCTGTAGGTGTATGTACTGAGTATATGTGGTGCATGCTAACCAAGCTAAGCAACAAACCAAACAACAAATGGCAGAGTGCTGCAACACACTTTTATACAGTAAGTGACAGGCCCAGGTGCACTCCATGAGACTAATCAGGGCCTTTCATCCAGCCAATAGTGAAAAATAATCACAAGCCTGCTAAAACAAGGCAGGGTTGTCCCAAGTGACTATCAACTTGGATAGGTTAGGGTTAGGGTTAGAATGTCTCCTCACGATCCGTCAGATGCCCTCTCTGGGCGCGCGCGCTGAAAAACGAAGAAGAATTCTGAGAGGAATTATGACAAAATTACGCGATAGATTTCAAAACGAGTCCTAGAACAAGTTTGTGATATGGGACATTTAACTTTTTGGTATGGAAGTGACCAGTTACCACATACTGTAGGTGATGTCACCACAATACAATAACCTGCTCAAGAAGTTTAAGACTGTACATTATACATAATGTAAATGATGATAGAGTAACTGCATCCTATAAAAGAAATAAAAATGATTTACAGTAGCTCTAAACTAAATAATAGTACTGATAATAATATCGACAAAACACCCATTTTTATATACAGAAAATCTGAATTTTATGGTTTGAAAATCATCCAAGGCCATTGCTGCTGTACCAACTTCGGAACACTTTGTACGTAATGAAATGCAAATTAATGGTATAGTAAGCAGACCAATTGTCGAACCTCAGATTGAAGAACAACAATGCGGATTCCGTCCTGGTCGTTGCGTTCTTACGTTCTCTGTGCATGCTGAAGAAACAATGTAGTACTTCTACACAGTCCTGGTTCTGTAAACAGGAACATAAGCAAGGTGGTTCGCAATGCGTTTCCAATGAGCTTCTGAGAGAGCACCCTATGGCATCGAAGGGAGAGGTGTCTTTGTTTTGATTTGAGTTAGAAGTTAACAGGCATTTACGAGAATGATTTACTATACCTTTAATGTTAATAGGGCCTCTCAGCTTGACTATTTTTTTAATCATTTTTCAAAATGCTGAAATACTTTCAGGATTAGAGTGAAGGGTGAAGTCACAATTTAACAGTTTTTTTTTGTTTTTTTTCTGTCTGATTTTTCAAGACAGCTAATCTTTCTGATCTCTACTGCAGCTTTAGGTTTAATACTAATCCAGCTTTGAAAATAGAGTTAGGGTTTTAAAAATATCCCTGATGTTTTAGCTGCTTCAATACACTATAACCATTTGTCATTGGCTTTACATTGGAAGGGTTCTAAAATATTTGCTTGTGTACTTTACTGGCCAATAGTAAGTTAGACATTTCACATGGAGAAATAAAAAGTAAAGCGGAAGATAAACACATTTGTTCAAATATTATCTCTGCACGCACGCACACACAACCATATAGTATTTTCTCCTCCCACAATATCTTCTCTTTAATTGAATGAACATCCATGTTCTTATTTTTCCTTTCTATTCCCTGTGCAAGACTTCTTATTATGCTTTTTCCAGTGTCACATTAACACCATTAAATAGTGTAATCTTGGGTAAAAGCCACAATGCTGTGTTTTTTTACAGTACACTAGATCCCGTTAATGATGAGTCAGGGAACTTAAAGCATTCCCTGGCTTTGGACTCATTGTATTTCATCTACAGTAAAAGCCCCAAATGGAAACATAACATGGCCCTGCATATTAGCATGATGGTGCATTAGCTATTCAGAATATTGCTTATGAATAGTGGCAGGAAGCGTGTTGATGTTGAGCTGCACAGCGTCCTGACCTTGAAATTCCCACCTCGCTGTTTGGTGTTTAAAATACCGTTGTTTTGGGAGAGTAGGACAGCAGTGTGTGTGTGTGTGTGGGGGGGGGGGATGAGAACATTGCCAAGCTAGGCTACACACAGTTGCCAGTAGGCCTATCTATGGTGCAAGGTTGTATTGTGTTTCTGTGCAACAAGTACGCAACATCTGATAGCTATCTCAGTTCAGCAGTCAGCTCACGTCTCATCGGCTATTGCAGGATTCTGCTGGGGTTCCCATCGCTGTTCCTTTCACACTGCAGGATTCGAGTTCCGTGAGCCTCCGAGCCAGTCGCCAGGGATAATATTCGGCCTGTAAAGTCCTCACTCCACATTTGGGCAGATAATCGGTTCCGACCAGCTCCTAGTTGGGAGCCATAGCAGGAGGGGCAAAATGGGCCCCAGAATCTGGCCAAAAACCCTCTAGTGCGGGACCAGCATAAGCACTCATGGTTGGGGTTGGAAGGGTCATGGGGTTTTAAAGCAAAACAATGTTTTTGCTCCAAGGGCGATAACGTTTGTTCAACGTTTGTTCACCTGCATCGCTATCTACACTGCATTATATGTAGTATTATTATACATCATTAGAACTTATATACCCACACAGTTCCAGAGAAGTCTGTTAATTAACTGCTCAGTGCTCATAACAGCTGACCATTAAACATAACCGAAACAAAGCTGGAATCGAAGGAGCCACAGCATCGTATAAAGTTCCGGCAGCCCAACTTTCAAAGCAGGCTGCACACATTCTTCGCTGTGAACGCTAGAAAAACTGTGGAGATGTGGCGTGCAGCCGGACAGTTGGTCAAATAACTGCATGCAACCATCTACATTTTACGTCAGTCCGTCTTCATGGCGGCTGTGCGTGGCTGATGCCCACATTGCACAGCGTTGGAAGGCTCTTTGCTGGGTCCGATCGCGGACATGCCCATCCTTCCTGCAAGCATCCGTGAGCGAGCTGTCTGGACAAAAGCATAAGCTAAAACACCTAATTGTTATTGGGTTCCAACCTTCACAGACAACAGCTCCATTTAAAAGGTTGCTATTTGTCAACATGTTCCCAAGGTTCTGATTCAGTGCTCGCACTCCGACGCTGTTTCATACTGCCCTAATTACTGGAGCTTTGCACCAGCAGCAAACAAACTGTGTAGCAAACTGTATGGATCGTGTTCTTGGCATGAGCTGTGGCCTCGTTCTGGAAGCCTAGCTCATGAAGAATAAATTGAAAATGACACCCAAAGACACACACACACACACACACACACACACACACACACACACACACACACACACACCTCGTCTTGATGCTCTGGCAGCACACAAGGATTTAATTCCCCAAAATAATCAAAGTCCAACGCAAAGAGCGATCTCTCGCCTACACAGGGCCACCTCTGTGTTGGTTTTATTTGTCCTTCCATGGTTCAGCAAGGTCTTGTGGCTGACGCTTTGATGACACGTACTGTACAATCAATATTGAGGTAGCCTAGTGTCTCTGGTCATTTACTTGACCAGTTCTGAAGTGGACAAAGTTAAAGGTACAGTCAGCTATTGCAAGCTATATGTAAGCTAGTACACTTTTTGTCAAATTCAACAAATATCTCTTCGCATTTCGCTAGCTTGCCATTCTCTGTGTGTGTTCCAAAAATATTAAGATACTTCTACACAACCCTGGCTACGTAAATTGGAACACATAGTGGCGAACACCGCTTATATCAACAAAGCTGCTCTACGCTTTGCTTCACTTCGCATTTTGACGTGTTACCCGTCGCCCGCGGAAGACTGCGGAGCGATTCTGCTTTGATTTGAGGTCAAAGTTAGCAAGAATGGCTGATCCTGCCTTTAATGCAATCGAAGCAATAGTGGTGATAATATAGTCAAAATAATAATATTCAAAAACACTGGATGACCATTATAGCAATTATCCAACGAAATGAAATGACCTTTTATAAAGAAGCACACATTTCTGTTGACAAAAAGTGTATTAGCTTACAATAGCTGACTATAATTCATATTTCTGTGTGTGTGTGTGTGTGTGTGTGTGTGTGTGTGTGCGCGCGCGTGTGTTTTGTCAATGTTATCTGAAGAGTAAAGGAATAGTCATTTCTGACAGTTCACTAACCGGGTATCATTTGTGAAGTCATTATTGTCTACTATTTCAGTGGAGCAAAATGACTGACAGGAGAGCAGACGCCATCCCATAATGCTTTGGGTGACCTTGGCTAGGTGCCATACACCGTTTGACAACACTACTTTAGGGGCTATGTTTTACTGGTGCTCTTTGCCTCAGACTTGGTTTCATCTATGGAATAGTCTAACATTGGTTTCCTTTATGTTTCGCCCACGGGAATGAAAGATTGATCTTTTACAGTGTAATCACGTGGGGCTGGCGACAACACCGCCGCGTATTAGACTCCTCCGCAGACGGGAATGTACAGTTCATCCTCATAGCGGTGGTTCTTCTTTCATTTACAAACGTGTGGATAATCTCATATGTATTCCTACTCCTAAACTGTTCATTACCCCTCACAGCCGACAAGTAATTGTTGCAGGATTTATTAATAAAACATACTGCGCTTTCATTTGCCCCTCCACTTACTCCCCGTCCAGCTATTATTTTTAATGACAGAGGCACAATTCTGTCCCAGGAAACCCGATGACTGAGTCACATGACTGAAGGCTGGCTCACACAAACCCATATAAATGTCCTTCCCGGCAAATGCCATAAAAACATTCACTGAGTGCAATTAGATTGGGACCGTATATCAAAGCTCACAGGCCGGATCGATGAAAGTGACGTGCACATATAGCCATAGTACAGGCGGGAAGCGATGCCTCTATATTGTGATTCATTAAACCATTAATGAGCCGTTTTACACCATGTCATCTTGGCAATGATTGACGAGGCTTTATTTATTTGGGCGGTGTGTGAATTCCCTGCTATATGAAACATCACAGCCTTAAGACACTAATGACAGACAGATGGGAGAGGACCCTCTGTGTTTAGAGCCTATAGTGATAAATAAATAATAAATAGCATTGGAGGTCTTGTGGTAAAGTAGTCGAATTGCAAATATGCCTAAAACCTTCTAACAACGTAAAAAGACTATGAACATGAGTCTTTTCATTCACTGTTGTGCTTTGTCACTAAACAGTAGAGGTGATAAACAATATGCTATGTCAAGGGAAGCCTCACCACGTCAACAAAATGTTATTCTTCTGCCTCTAACTACTGTACATCTATATATATATACACAATACACTGTATTTACTCATGCCGTATATATGGCAACAACCATATTAAGTATAGTGACATACAAATATGGGTTCAATGACAACATGGTATTTTCATACAGTGTATGAGAAGTTATACTAAGCTAATACTTAAGCCAGGTAGGGGTTAGATATATTGCACAATGATGCTTACAGGTCGTCTGGGACCGTTAATCCATACCATAATCACTAGTCTAACCTGCTCTAAACATGCCACTATAATAAATAAGGTCCCAAAATGTTAAACCATAAGAGGTAGAGGAGGCACCCTTCCTTCACACCACACACACACATCTCTGTGAAACTAGAACCATTTGTTCAGCAGCATCAGATTTGATTCAGCAAGAAGAAAGGTAAAACCCCCCCCCGAAAAAAAAAACACTC
The DNA here is from genome assembly GCA_027564755.1 of Amblyopsis hoosieri. Lineage (NCBI taxonomy): Eukaryota > Metazoa > Chordata > Actinopteri > Percopsiformes > Amblyopsidae > Amblyopsis > Amblyopsis hoosieri. Next base: position 28,035 of record JAODUE010006069.1, read on the forward strand.
CACTAATGTGCCTTTGTGTTCAACTGATAATGCATTTTAAAATAACTTAATAGGCCCTTTTATGTGTGATTCCGGCTCTGAAATGAATTGCCGTGTAATAGCTGTGATGTCTATTCACACATGCACAGTATGCTGTATATATAATGTACCAAACGCCTGGGTTGGAGTCCTGGTGGGTTAGAGTCCCACCAAACGCCTGGGTTGGAGTCGGGGGTTATATACAATAATGTTTTTTTATTATTTTCATGGCTTTTACCTAGTTTTCCGTCGTTTCTTATTTCTTTTTGTTTAATTTAATGTGTTCCCTTCATCCTTTGTTCAAATGTTTTTAACTGTATAGCACGTTGAGTTGCACATTGTGTATGAAAGGTGCTATACAAATAAAGTTTATTATTATTATTATTATTATAGAGTTTGGGAGGGGTTGGGGGGCTGGATCCAGAGGGCAGAGCAGCCCACTGTCTGGTCTTCACGTCGAGACACAGAGACGAAGCGCCTGACAGGACTGACATTTGATCCCCAGCAAGCCTGATAGGGCAAAGACCGTCAAGCACAGCAAATGGACAGACGACAAAGTGTATCAATATGCTGGTGGTGGGAGAGTCAGTGTGTGTGTGTGTGTAGAAATATGAGACGAGAAGGTACAATTGATTGTGCGTTTGCCCGAAACGAAGCTTAACAAATGCCACGGAATCTCACAGCGCTGCAAAACGCACACGGCATTCCTCCACCGGGATAATGGGGGAAAATGGCATGTCAATGAAAGGCGCGGTGATTATAGCGGAGGCCGGAGAAGTTCTTCATTACACGGAATTGCCCGTAGTTCTCACGTGTCGGGATCAATACGTGAAATCACCATGGTGATGACGCACCACGTACACGTTCTCATACCGCGTGGACACCTTGCGTCTCGTAAAGTTACACTGCATGAATAAAGCACAACTAATGACTCTGACATTTTACATGAATACTAATAGGACTCACACACCTGTTATTGTGTGTATGCTTCAGTGTTGTTGTGAGCCCTAACCTTAGACTTAGGGGTTGTTTAATCACTAGGCCAACAGACAGACGGATATTGAATCTCAATATAATTTATATAAAACTATATGTTCTGCCAGATTCTGTGACAGCTGCCGGGGCTGCATCTGCACAATACAAGACGCTAAAAAATAAGATGTACAGTATTTGCTCTGGGCAGTACGTCCACCCTGTGATACATACACGTTTCCGTTGCATGCATATATGTGAACACATTAGCATGGGACGTGTGGCGCTGCCTGGCGTATGTTCACCAGTGAACCCTGCAAGGCTCCTTGGGCCCTGAGAACAAGCCACAAGCGTACCGTGACCCCGAGACCGTGAACCGAGACCAAGCACCAAGCCACAAGCCTCCAGTGTCCTGAGATCGAGCCATAAGGCTCCTGTGACCCCGAGACCGAGCCACAAGCATCGCGTGACCCCAAGACCGAGCCATGAGGCTCCCGTGACCCCGAGACCGAGCCACAAACATTGCGTGACCCCAAGACTGAGCCACGAGGCTCCCGTGACCCCGAGACCGAGCCACAAGGCTCCCGTGGCCCTGAGGCCATGACCCTGAGACCGAGCCATGAGGCTCCCGTGACCCTGCGACCGAGCCACAAGGCGGCATCCAAGTGCTCTTAAACAGTGTCTTCATGGACCTCACACCCTGCTGGCCACTGGAATGTGAATAATTGAAGTTGTGCTAAACGTTAATATTGTGAACGAAGTATTTGTGGGTGGATTAAAGTTGTGACATAATGAAAGCCAAAGTTGAGACATTACTTTATTAAACAACTCAAAAATGCAAGAGGCAGTTTAAAACAACACATTTACAATTCAGGTGCTTGAGATCAAAGGGTAAACCTTCACTGAACTCAGTAGCAGTCAGTCCAACAAGGGTCTCTGTGTCTGACTCAGAGTTTGAGAAGCTGTCTATTTACTGGATGAGTTTTCTCTTTATGACAGCGAATCGCTGGAATCTATTCATTAGATCTTTCTGATGCAAAAGAGAACCTCTCTCTCTACATATATATATATACACATATATATACATATATACACATATATATATATATATACATATATACACATACACATATATATATATATACATATACATATATACACATACACATATATATATATATACATATACATATATACACACACATATATATATATATATACATATATACACACACATATATACACATATATATATATATATATACA
>JAODUE010006079.1:0-23591 GCA_027564755.1 Amblyopsis hoosieri
CATACACAATTACACACTCTCTAAATGTAGGTAGGTAAAAGCATAAAGCCACACTTCTAAATAAATTGCATGACTAAGTATGCTGCTTTTCTGAGGGCGGTATAACCATACATATTTGAAAGTCCACAAAATGTTATTTTGAAATCGGTGTCTTCATGCACGGTGAACAAGTTTCTCCAAATGAGTATCTGAATCTCTGACCACCTATGGAAATCACAAGATTGCATAGATGCTCAGCTACCATGATTTAAAAATTGAATACAAATTATTCTTAATAAAATTGTTTTAAAATCTACATTTATCAACTATGTTCTAGTGACCCAAAAACCCCAAATCACCTCAGTTTACAATATTTTTATATTCAAGGATTTCACCTTAAAGAATCTATGATCCCATCTGACTGGAACTAGATGTCACACGAGCACCGGCATCTTGGACCAAACCCAGTGCTTTGTCTGCCTTACACGTACATTATGCATGCACGGCCAAACCGACTAGCAAAACAAAGAACAGAAGCATGATTGTAACACTCATAGGGAGTGTGATGTAATATAATCATATGTTCACTATAGCTTTACCAGAAAATGGTTGTTTGCTGCTATGTTTATTAAACAAATGTCATGCCAAACACCTTGATGATTGATGCTAGTTAGTTCTTGTCAAACATTTGTTTTGTTTTTTTGGGTCACTGTCCTTATCTTCAGAATCTCCTTTCAAGAAAATTAATGACATCCAGTTTCCAGATGTGAAGATACTTAACTTGTGTAGTATTTAGCAATATTGCTGTAGTTTTTAAACCTTCCTATAAGTGGTGCAATTTCATCAACTAATGTAGTATGAAAATTAGGGCAGGGGTCAGAATAGTGCTATCAACAGATTGTTCAATTCACATCTTATTGGTTATAGGTTGAGCCCCAGCCTGGCCTTAAGCATTCTGGAGAAAGATGCCTAACCTGTTCCTTAATACTTGTATTCTCTGTAAATTGTTTTGGATAAAGCCTTCCAAATCTGCGTAATGCCTGGATAAATATGGATGTTTTTCATATTGACATTAAAGCATTATTATGTTGTATATGGGAATATAATTATTGTTCCTGTTAAAATGTTAAAACCCTTTTCAACACATGTAATGTGTGTTAATGTTGCTTATTGCAGTAGCTCTCCTGGGTGTGTCCAACCTACTAGACGGTCAACTGGTAACCAGATTAAATTTAGCCCAGTTTAGACAAGACAATGGTTTCCTTCTAATGGTTCACTGTGGAAAAGGCTTCGTTTTCCATCTTCCGTATACCACCAGAGAACCCTTTCCAAGGCATACAATGGTACAGATGAGGTTTCCTGCTATTTCTCACCGCCCTCATGTTTTCTGTGATCCTTCCTTGCATCTGATATAAGAAAACCAAATGACTGGCATGTAGTTGCCCAATTTTTTAGGATTCCAAATGATTGTCACTGGGTCGTGGCACAATCTCATGAATCATTTTACAATGATTGAGTGCCTAGTGTTTACATTACATTAGGAGTGACTGTCACATTAATATTCTGGCTTGAAAAGATCTACTTTGCATTAAGACATGACTAATGTTAAAAGAGCTTTCCCATCAAGAGAATATTGTATGACCACAAGCTCCTGTTATGTTGTTTAATGTTCAGTTTCAACCTGCTTTACATTGTGCTTGCAAATATGGTAGAAAAACAATTATTGCTCTGTAAATAATTTTCCATATAAATACACGTTATCAGGAATTAAGAAAATATATATAGTTGTAACTTGTATATGTTTTATGGCCCATGAGCTGAAACTGTTTTTGGGTTAACAAACGTATTAGGTCATTTAGCACACCGCTTTAATACAAATATAGCTTACAGTGCCCACATAAAGTAGGGGAATCTTGTTCACAGATGCTTAGTGAAATGATGCGAGTGTCCTTTAATGAACGTAATATAGTAAGTTAACATTCCCAAAGTACAATATTATATTTAGACTCTCAGGTATAAAGCTCATGACAGACCCAAGTAAAATGAATTCAGGAGTAATGTAAAACTAGGTCAAGTGAGCCTCTGAAACAAAACGTTCCCTACTTTTTTCTTTTTTTATATAGTTGATTTCATGCTAAAAGAACAGATCCAAGGCAATGTTCTTTAATACATTTAAAAAAAAATTTAATCCATGGATTTGCTCACTGCAATGAGATAAAAAGTTTAAATCTCAATATGTTTAGGCTGTCGTCTTCAACACTTGATATTGCTTGAAATTCTCAAAGGTACTGGAGGAAAACAACCATTAGCAGTGTCAGGGATTAAGAGTGTTGGATTGAGCAGAGCCATCCCTTTTAATCAATCGTATGTCAAACTAAAGAAAAAGACAATTCTGACATCTCAGCTCTCCCTTTTTTCAAAAGTGGTTCTCTTTTGCAGTCTTGTTGGTCATGATGCTGATCAATAAACTGAAGCCCTCTTACATTTGTCCTGAAGTCATTACAAACTGGATAGAGCAGCTGCTTAAAATGTCTTCCACAGAAAGGAGTGGAAAGCCAATGCGCTGAACACAAACATTCAGAATTGCCTTCTTGGGATGAGACAGTACTTTGGTCGACAAGTGTGTGTCAAAATACTGTATGAACTAGCTGTTAGCACATTTGCGGTGCTGGTGGCGCTATCGAGCAGTGTATCTTTATGACTGCGGTGAGAGGAATGTCATCCTGTTCCTGTAACAGATGTCATAGATACGAAAGCACAGTTTTTATCTGACAATTGCATGAGAACATCTTAACTTGCCCTTATGACATAATCCGGTTATTCCATAAATTCCCAGCAGTCTGCACTGGTGTCTGTGTTGCATACTGAACAGCTTCGCGGGTCATCAGGGCGCTCAGATCAATAGCAGCCGGTCGATGGATGACTGAATGCTTTGCAACGAACACTCAATCTGAACACTCAAACTGCTCTGCCATGCAGGCAGAAAAGGGGGTCACACACACACAAATGTCCCAGTGTTCCATTTCCAAATGCACACTTTTGTCCTGCATACATGTCTCACACACGCACACACACAGCAAGCTGATTTACCCTTTTTCGTCTCACCGATGACTGCTGCACACAGAATAATGCAATGCATTGAGCCAGTAGTGATGTTTCAGCTCAGCGTTGAATATACTTCAGCCAATTGTGAGACAGGCCGTCAGGGAGAAAACACAGTGTTTCACAGGAGTGAGAGCCTAAAGGAGAGAAAAGAAGAAAACAAGGACACATCTGACTTTAAAGAGGAGGAGGAGGATGTCAACAAGCACTTGGTGAATAAGGTAAGCTTGGTGTACAGTATTTGTCATACGTATTGGAGGTTTTAAACTGCAATTCAACAACATACGTGTGTTTGTTTACCTGGTGGCATTGCCTTTCAAATGTATATCAGATTCAGATGAATATATACATACAGTATCGGTACAGTATATAGCATTTCTTTAACACACACACACATATGCAATTTTGACCAGTTATTTAGTTTGGGATTAAAAATGTCACCTCAATCTAGTCTGCACCTCAGTCTAGTCTAATTAAATGTGTTTGCAGAGTTATGTATCAACAGTCCTATTTGCTGGATTGTCTGACCATATAGACATTGCAGATGGGACTTTGGGGGCATCCAAACAACAATGGTGGGGTTAGAGGCTGTTTGGATTCCCTCATCTTGTGCTTTAATTAGTAGCATTCGTATTCATCTCATCTTTAACGCCTGTGTGTGTGTGTGACTTGCATTATCGTGTGGCGTCCAGGAGAGTGGAGGTCGAGGAGATGGTGGTGAAAAGCTAAATGCTGAGGTCAGCTGGCTTTCCATCTCTAACACTGTCAGGACTCCACAATGGGAACATCAAGGTACAGTCGTATGTCCTGTGTGTGTGTTAAAGCACCCAGTCTATACTGTGTGCAAGCTATAATGTTTGGGACTGATTGACACTGCGTAGCGATCACAAGCTATGTAACGTTACTGAAGTATCAGCAACTACTTGGGAAGTCAGACCTCTCTGGAATATGTGGACACAAAATAGTTTTCCCATGTCCTTAGCACTTAACTTAGACTCAACAATTCATTAACAAAACCCACCATCTCAGATTTTATATCAACATTACGATAGTTACAAAATGTGTTTCCGCATGACATGCTGTTTTAGCAGGCATGTGGTCCTTACTGGCTGTATAGGCCCTAATTAAGATAATTAAGTGCACCTGGGCAGATCACTTATATAGGTGTGTTGCAGCACACTGTACGTGAGAACCTCCTGGCACCACACATGCTGCTGTTGTTTGGGGTGGGCCTTAGTCATATTCAGTACGTACACCTACAGACATTCACACATCATTCTATGTTATTATGTTAGTTAAGAGTTTGGTTTGTTTGGTTTACGGCCCTTGAGCCAGGTCGTAACACATGCTTCATTAGTCGTAGTTTAATATTCTCATTCACTATGGCCTGACATGGATTTGACAGGAATGTGACTCAAAGGAAGAACGCGTGACATTGTTAATCCCCTGGTGAATCACTCCGTATACTGTTCTTATTTTGATGTCTGTGGTCTGTTGATGCATTGTAGGTGGGGGTAGGCTGGATGTCCACGACCGTGGCAGTGATATGACTTTCAGTTGTCGATTACATTGATTTATTAGATCTGTTCGAAAGTTTATCAAATGTAAGTATGTGGATAGAGGTAAGCTGTATTTCATAACTATTGTAACTAATTTGACCCACTTTTGTATGACTGGGAACTTATCCAGTGTCTCACCCTGTCACTGGGTGTGGGTGTCTGTTTTAGGCACAGCAAGTTTCAGTTCAGTGCCCTCATCTAAGTCCACCAGCAGAACAAGTTGGTAATCTCTCTCTGTGTGTGTGTGTGCGTGTGTGTGTGAGAGGAATGTGGGTTCCTTCCAGTCTATTGCCCACGCTGGGTTTCACAAGGGGAATATAAAGGGGGAAGCACAGTCTCCCAGACACACAAGGACATAAGGTCACACCACCAGCAAGAGGGGATGGTGTTAATGCGTGTCTGTGCATTTGTATCTGTCTCTTTGTCACTGTCAACAATAGGACTCTGTTTTAGGTCACAGCATAAACATCAAGGTTGGTTTCCTTACCTGTGTTCGCCTTTGTGAATCATCATATGATGCATATGAAGTGCTGTATGCAGAATACACAGTAAATGTGTCAGATGAGCATTGGTTGAAAATGTATTTGTTTAGAGGGTCTGTATTGTATTCACCACAAACCGCCTTATTAAATACTCATGGAAGCCAAAGAATATTCAGTGATTATTTATTTATCAGCTCAGTATCAATTATCTGTGGTGAGATTCAGGCGTTCGAGCACATCATGAGAACTGTCCAGGTAGAGCCACGATAATAAAAAAATGGCATTTTGACTTTGACCCATGACCTTTACGTGTACTGTAAGTGACTTCCTCCAACAGGTAAACACATAAAGGTTGCCCTGTTCCCATCGAGTATTCATGCCTGCAACAGGCGAATCAAATATTCATATCTGCCACAGGGCAGTGAAGCCCTTGTAAGAGAGGTTCCTGGCAACTGAGCTATCTTTTTGGCTGACTAAGCATCTTATGTTTCTGATTTCTGAAAAGTTAGTTTGGTTGTTTATATATGTACTTTTGCTTTGCTATATTTACTTGTGCTTTTTTGTTTGTTATATTACATTATTACTAAATTAATAATTATATTGGGACTCACCACACGATGCATTATAAATGCCAATGAAAATATATTGAATATTAAATGGTATGCCTAGGTTAGGATTTTCTTCTATTTCAGTTGCAGTTCTCATGAAGAATTGTGGGATCCATTGCAGGATCATGTAATGGACTGGATATTCAAATCCCAGCCAGAACGTAATGGGTTAATGGCCCAGATTTGGCCTACATGTAAACTTCCTTGATGCATTCAGAAGATGCCTATACCCCTATCTGCTCTTTGTATTTCTTGTAATTGTGCTGGATTGTATTGCTTTGGATAACAGTGTAAAATCTGAAATGTGTAAATATTGCAAATTTCATATAGAATCCTACAGTACAAATCATTGTTGGTTTTAATTCCTTTCTATTTAAAACTGAGCTTGCTCTAAAATGAATACAGGGTTTGGTAGCAGTCCATATGCAGTATCTATGTACAGACAATACAGCCAATTGCACTCTGCTGTCCTTGTATATTTGTCAGAACTTTGCACATATTATTCACGGCAGAAATATAAAAATGAACACAAACATTATAGTGTTGTCCCAACACTTTGGTCTACAGCTGAACACGACACACGGCTATTTAAAAGTTGATTTGCCTGGCCCTGACACAGCAAGACAGTTCCTTGACCCAGAAATGTATGTTTTTGCCTGCTGCTGCATGCATTAATTATGGCTCCCATGTAACATTGATCAGATCTCCAACTCATTGGGTGGTCTTTCTGGGGTTGTTGCTCTCATCCAGGTGCAAGCAAACACCACTAACCTCTGCTGGCCATTGCAAAAGTTGACAGACTATAAGGGAGGATGGGGTAAGTTGAGCCACCCGCTATATCCAGGTAACCATAAACAAATATTATGTGACCACATATTGAGGAAGCATAGTTCACATTGGTAAACCCATCTTATCTTAGACTTAAGCACATGGAGGGTGGTATGCAAAATAAATTACTTTTGTCATGCCATGTGAATTCATCATTTTACAAATGTTATCAGTTTTGCACCCAATTAAAATACATATGTTTTACACATCATTACATGTCATGTTAAGTCAATGTAAGCTACAAAACAAGGTAATGAACTATGCACAATTGTTGATCTGAACCACTGCGTGAAACAGTTTTGTCAAAATGGGAGGTCAAATGAGCCAGTGATGTTGAGGCATGTTGAGCCAGTGACTCAAATTACCCTAAATGTTTAATATAGGCTGCATAGTTACATAGTATTTTGTTATATTCGGCATACGTACGTACAGTACATACACATACATTTCACACAAACACACACTGACTGTGTCACCTTTACAATTCATGATCATTTTATATGTTATAGTGTTGATGTAATAGATATCTAATTGTTTACTAATGTTAACTTTAAGCACAAAACATGCTGTAGCCTACACATAATAGTATACCCAACATCACAATTACATATAGACTATTATGTATGTATGTAACACACACAGATCAGTTGAATCTTAACCTCAACGTTAAAATGTAAAACACAAACATGATTTGATCCGCTATGTATGAGTTTTTGGCTTCACATTAATTAATTAATGAATCATCAAGATTATCTCAAAATTGTTTCATTTTGTAATTTCAATGGTGGTACTATTTACCCCATCCCATGCTCATTCTACCCCTCCTTTGGGGTAAATTGGACAAAACTGGACAAACGTTTGATTGTTAATTGTTCTAAAACCATAATAATTACATAACTTGTTTTAATGAACGTAGGTGCACATCAACCTGAGGTACAGTGTATATACTGTAGTAACTATTATTTTAAACAAAAACACTTTTATTTTGCAATACAATCATACTCAAAAGTGGATCAGCTTACCCTGTTTTGTCCCACATTGATGTGGCAATAGGTCACATTCAAACAGAATGCCCAAGTGATTACCATACTCTGTATATCCTCAACTGATCTGAATTTACAGATATTTTAAACTTTAAAGAATGAGCTAAAAATTGCCCTGGTGTTGTATTAATGGTGTATACCATGATGGTTAGTACCAATCTCACGCAGCTATTTTTTATTTCGCCGCTGTATCATTAATGGTGTTTCATGTATCATGTCAGCATCTTTTCAATTAATCAATTGTACAACCACAGCAAAAAATTGACAAATTATTTAAACTTGTGTTATTGTATATTGCGAGAGCACAAATTATCCTACCACCTCCGTTGCTGTCAAAAGTTATTGGGGAAACAATGTATTCATATTTCATAAGGGTAATTTATTACACAGTCAGACAATCTTAAGTCGTCTCTGCTGTCAGACAAATATCCAAATCCACCGCAGTCAAAAATGCAGATGGTTTAGTACATATTACTTATTTATTGCTATCTCTCTGAGTACCATAGCCACCTATTGTCTTTGGCAAAGAACTTGGCCAAAATACTTTGTATCAGGGGGGTTTCAATAAGTAGAGATGTTAAGTCATGGGCTTTTAATCTGTACCCTCTCTCTTGAAAGGTTATTTTGTTTTAAAAACTGTTATCGACTTTCCTCACCACTAAAGTCTTTGTGCCTATTAGCCAACTGACAAACAGTCTATGGCAAATGGAGTCTGCGGAGCGCGGATCAGAACATCCCAGCAGGCACCATGGCTAGTTATTGATTCCACTCTTCACCAAACAAACTAATGGATGAATGAAACAAAGAGCTAGTTAGCCACAGACAATTTTCCTGGTATGTATAACTAAAAATTCAACAGGGTTCCTAGTGTCTGACACATTGATGCTTTTACTATTCTATTCTATTCTATTCTATTCTATTCTCTCCATTGGACCAGCCTGCCATGCTTTTGAAGTGGAGAGCTTTATTATGAGGCAGATGCAATGTCAAACCTGCTATGCAGGTGACTCACTGTATTAGAGTGGAGTTCACAGATTCAACCTCCCTCTGTTTGAACTTCCATATACAACATTAAATTGTGTGCTTCCTCCGTATGTTCTGACCCCAGCCCTAATACTGGTCAGTGTTCCTCTAACAGGGCTGCTATAGACTATGAGAAGTAGACTCCCAATGGAAGTCTTCTTTCAGCTACTATCTGACATCACCTGCCAGAGAGCCTAAGAAAATCTACCAACTGGAACTGTAAACCTTCACAAGCCCTCTCCAGGACTGGAAGAATTCAGGGGGAGATTTATATTAATATTATTATTAGATTATTTCAGATGGCAAATTAAATTGTGTATGCATGGTACTTGTGGGCAAGATAAATTATTACACTTGACAAATTAGAAACAGCAAATATAGGCTGCTATCTAAGCCAGTTGAAAACCGTGATGAATATTATTTTCTGAAAGGGACAAATCACAGTATCAGACATTGCTTAATTCAGTATATTTCTCTGAAAAGTAGCAAACCATACAGGTTGTATTCCGTATGTGCCAGAATCAGAGTTGTAGTTGTTTGTGTAATGAAAACCAACATTACAATTAAGACCGTTTAATGCAGAGAAAGTTGTTTTCTTGGAGATGTATCTTAAAAGTGCTCTAAAGTAGCCTATGTTTTAGACAGAATTAGTAATATTTTTTGCAACATAGGCCTATACCATGCTGTTTAGTGGATATCATCACCCCTGCCGCCCAATAGAGTTCACATTGACACTGCTGCATAAAGGGCTCTAGATGGCAGTGTAATCACTCCTATCAGGAGATAAAAGTTTACACCTTTAAGACCTAACGGTTGTTTCTCAATAGTAAAACTATTGGGGAGGCAGACATGCCATGCACCATTATGATGGGGAAATACATTGAACAATGTCTGTGTTGAAAAAGAAAATCTATTTTTATTTCTTATGCCATTTGCCATGGTGTCCCATGCAGTCCATAGATAACATAAGATATGCCTACTCCAAATAATATAGTTAAACCAATGGTTGTTCTTACATTTTGTCTTGTTGTTTGCCTGTGTTTATATTTTATTTATATTATTTACTGTCACCAGCATGTGTGGGAGACATCGTTCTGGCTGAAGTTGCCAGTCTCTTCAGATACACCATTAAAACATGGAACCTCACAGGTGAGGGAATAAGATATTTGTGTGTGTGTGTGTGTGTGTGTGTGTGCGCGGTTGTGGGGTGTGTGTGGGGTGCACTGCAATAGTGAAAGAGCAAGTACCTCAAAACAGATGTCTGGTTGCAGCACATATATCTTCTCTGGATTCATGACATTTTTTCCAGTGTCACCAAGAGATGAATTCATGTTTGAGACTGCTAGAAGATACAATATACAGTATAGGCTATAGTTTACTCATACTGTATACAATAGCCTATGTTGTATTTTAACTGAGTTATTTTCTTTTTATTGTTTGATTAATTCCTTCCCTGTTATTTCACAAACTGTTTGTTTTCTTTCTTTCTTTCTTTCTTTCTGTAATTGCTGTTATGTCAGCATTATATGTGAATATGATACATTTGACATTCTGCCCTTCTTCTGTAAATCTGAATGTGTTTTAACTTTTTTTTGTGTGTGTATGCCTAGGTGAACAGAGTCTAAAATATAACTAGTGTGCCTTGCATGACATATTTGTTCTAAATGTTTATGCCAGCACACTCGGCTGCCTGACTTGTTTCCACATATAAATATTGTATTTTCAATCTCTCTCTCTCTCTCTCTCTCTCTCTCTCTCTCTCTCGGCCTCTGTGGGTCTAAAGAATACATTCTAATTGATACTGTGTGTGTGGTGATGTGTGTGTAATGCTTGATCCGTCAGCCATTCAATACATTTCATGCTTATGAATTTTGCATATTTCAAAATTACTATTTGTGTATTTGTGTGTGCGTATTTACGCACACAAGCTTTGTGTGCGTGTCTATGGCACTTGATGGATGGATGGATGTGTGTGTGTCTGTCCAGGGAAGGTCACTGTCCTTGAGGCGGTGGGGACATCGGTGCGTGTTGCCATAGAAACGTCAGAGAGCTTGATGGAAGTGAAGCTCGTGTCCCCAGCAGAGCTGATCAACTACTGGCCAAAAAGGCCTGCTGGCCCCATTTGCTTCAGCGTTAGCCAACCACAGAGCGCACCCGCTGCATCAAGTTGGGCCACACACACACACACGCGCCCGAGGTCAACTGTCAGCAGCATCCATCAAATACTCCTCCCACTGCGGTGTGTTGACCCAGGAACCCACGCTGATGTTCAGCAGCTCTCTCTTAACCTGAAGCTCCAGCAGCCTTCTTGTCTGCTGGCCTGGGTCCTGTTAGCACCCATTAGTGAACATCTGCAACACAAATGCTCACACATGCAGCGAGTGACAGATATACACTCACTCATACAGTTAAATGTCAAGGGATTTAGTGCTGCCTAGTTTTCTTTTTTATATTGATGGTTAAATATAATTTCCCGGAATAGTGTAATATACGTAAGAATGATTTGTATAATATTTACTATTACACTATTTTATACTAAAGTACATTAATTGCAAGTGCTACTGAAAACATGTCGCCTTTCATTCTGTCTAGACTGAAGAGTCTTAGTTCAGCCTTTGCCTATCTTCAAGGGAACTGTGAAAACATTGTATTTAAAACTCAAACTGAGGAGTTTATGAATGCACCTTTTAACTGGTCTGGGGTAAAACAAATAAGTGATGACAAAATGTTTTTTTTTGGCAGAATAAAATCCAATGCCTTTTTATTATAGCCTATAATGGAATTTGCACTAAAGCAGCTATTGTTCCTTCCTACTCTCTTTTTCTCTCTACACATAGTTATATGGCATGCACGCACGCACGCACACACAAACTTGTTTTCCCCTAAACATCATGGTGACTTCAAACAGACAAACATTCTCAAGGGTGGAGCAAGCCTTGTTCAGTGGGGTCAATGAAGACGGCAGTTTAAATAGGAAGTGTTATCGGATTGTGCACCAATTGAAGGAGGACATCTGGTGTCCAGCAAGTTATCCAGTTATCACTGGCTTCTACTTGCAGGTACCACTTGTCATAGATAAAACAAGCAGCTGAAATATGGAGCTAACTTAATAAAAGCACAAGTACAATCAGATCAGCAATTTGTACAACCATGAAGCCATTATGTATATGCTGCATTACATTCAAATTTGAATTGTCAGTAACATAGGTCTGACTTCTGAGCTAAATTTGTTCCATGACCATCTGCTCTTTAAAACATGGTGGCGAAGATGTGTTTAATTGGTTTTTTCTTCAAGAAAATATATCTATCTGGAGGCTGACAACCAGGTCTGTCAAACAAATAGTCATAAAATGATAGGAACAAGTTGCTATTGCAGGTACGCTATCATAAAATCAGTTAGGTACTGTTAGGATCATTTATCTCAGAAGACTCAAAGCAGAGAAATCTTGCCCAGCTTGAAATGACTTTGAATTTAAATAGTCAATCAATTTTGGTCCTTTCTCAAGGTCATATGTTTACTAGTTCTTTAATGGTTAATATAATGGAGCCTTTTCACATATACTGTAGGTCGGATAAATACAGTTATTACAATAAATAATGTCTGTTGAATGTAGGCATTATAATTAGCAAGCATTCCCAATGAATAGAGTTAAATAATTAGCTAATCAGAACACCTTTCCCATGTACATGCCGTCATGCATCAGTCCATACCCAGAAAGACCCATGAAGTACATTGAATGGAAAGGCTGATATTTTCTATTTCACCCCAGGCACAGTGACTGCAACTGGTTGTGAATCGATCAATACTCATCCTTACCTGTGTAATATCAATATCCCTTGAACTGTGATCATAGCAGATTTGTAAAACTGTTGACCTAAAAATACGGATTTATCGCCCTCTCTCCCACCATCTACTCTCATCCTCCCTCCCACCCTCCCTCAAACTGCTTGCTGATGTCAATGCCTCCCTCCATCCACCCACTGCTTCTCAAAACTCCCCATATCTCTCCTTAAATACCTCCTATGCTGTCCTTCCCTCAGTGGTCCTGAACCCCGGTCCTGGGGATAGATGTCTCCCTGCTCCAACACACCTGATTCAAATGAGTAGGTCGTTATCAGGGGATAGCTGCTTCACAACCTGGAAATACATCAACACCACATAGCTGCTGTAGACTCCATCGTGGAGGACCACCGACATCATCGGCAACCCCGGCCTTTACGTACACAGTTACTCACTGGGGCTGCAGCGACATAAATTAAATACAGTAGTTTTCCTTTCAAATCAAATCAAAATGTATTGTTCATTAGAAACTTCTGGATTAGTGAAAGCAGCAGTAAGCTCTTGTTATACAGCTCTCCTCAGAACAAGGCCCATGATGGGATGATTTTCCAAACACAGGCAAAAATCATCCCCATGTTCACTATACCCACCTGATCGGATTATGAATCTGTAACTGTCTGACAAATGTACTTTCATTAAATAAGAGTTCCCAGTCTAGTGTGAGAAGCAAAACAAATCAAAGGGCTGAAGCTCTCAAAATCAGGATGGTTTCACCAGGCTAAATAAGCATTGGCTCAACAGTAATACATTTGGCAGTGAACTACAAACAATAAATAAAACAAATGATATTACAATATGCTGTACACATATACTTTTTATAAGAAAAGCAACATGTGTTAGAATGCAGACAGTAGCACACATTGGTGACTGCCAAAACAGATAAGCCAAAGCCATAATCAATGGTTTGTTTTATTATTGAATGTTCCAAATCTGCACAGATCCAATTTGAGCACCTTTCTTAGTCCTTCCTGAGTTTCTGTGTGTGCATGCGTGTCTGAGTGATAGCTTCATGGTGGAAATGCTTGTTCCAAAGTGCTGATGGATTAAGATGTAGTAGTGAGTGTGTGAAAGAGAGATGAAAAACATGTCTTAAAGACACTGATAAATGTGTTAGGACACACACGCGCACACACACGCGCACACGCACACAACACAATACACAGTTGAAGAAGAGATTGCATAATGGTTGGATGGATTACATGAGTTGGAGGAGAGACAGAATGGAGGGATGAAGGAGAGATAGAATTGTCTAAAAATAAGTTGTTGGATGCAGGTGCAAAGAAGAAGTGGAAGACACAGGAAAATAGAAGATGAATGCATGGTAAACTGTAAACACTATCAAGTGATAATGTGAAGTCAAGTCAATTCCATTTGTCTTTATGCGTGAGACAATAGTTTATGCTTCTGAGCACAGAGAACAACTGTGTTTATTCGTAACTCTGGCTCCACTCAGCCGTCTATTGTGTGTGCAACTCCACTCTGATTGGCTATGGCATGCACATGACTATGCTTGTCCATTAATGCCAGAATATAGATGAACATGCATCTGTGTATGAGAGAGAGAGAGAGAGAGAGAGAGAGAGAGAGAGAGAGAGAGAGAGAGAGATAATATTCTATACAGGTTTAAATTACAATAAATTCTTTAATTTTAGATGTTTCGCTTTTCAAATTATATTTCTGTTCCCTTATTAGAGCTGGATGAATGGGTAGTAAGAAATACTGACAGCTGAATGGATAGGACGGTGGGTGGATTGATGGATGGACAGATGGCAAAATGACAGTTTTTCAAAGAGACAAAGGCAGTGGAATAAAGAATGAGGGTTGGTTCTGTATCCGAATTGTAGGGATCACTATAGACATGGATTGACATGTGGTTAGAATGTTCTGAGAGTCAGGAGTGCTCCACAAACATAGCCTAAAACCCCCCACCCCCTCCACACACACACACACACACACACACACACGCAATGTATCAAACGTGTGTATGAACGTGTCCAAGTTTATGCTTGCTCCCCCACTACAGGTTGGTGTGCATGTAAAGTGTGAGTGCGTGTGTTTAAGTACCATGTGCTTCACTGTGAAAATACTTCTGAATAAACATACATAGGCATGGACGTGTTTCTATTACAGGTCTACTTCTCCCTTCTCCTATCAATGTCCTCGCGGAGCATCGTGCGTATCATTGGATCTAGCTGCTGCCAGCCACACTGTCCAATCGCATCTGGGGAGAGAGAGAGAGAGAGAGAGAGAGAGAGAGAGAGAGAGAATGGGGGAGAGAGGAGAAAAAAGACAGGGAGAGAGAGAGAGAGATTTATCATTTGAACGTCCTGGGCCTCAAAATCCGTCGCCAAATGCGTTGTCTGTTTTACCTTCCCAAACGTTATTATATTGTTTTTATTATTCCGATGTTTTTTTTAACTGCGTTTTTGTTTCTCGAGTGACGCTCGCGTCTGCACAGACCGGTGGAATACAGCCTATCCCACAATATCCCCATCCTGGGCACGTCGTTTGAGCTGCAGCAGCACACAAACACAAGGCAACAACAATATTGCGGTGAACGGAACACGGTCCTGGGATTTCAACACCTCTCACCCGGGTACGGTAGCCTGCATTCTGTCATTTATATTTGCTGCAGCGGCCAGACTGGAAAAGGGTAGTGATTTTTGCCATAGTCAGCTTCAACGCTGTTTATACAAATCCTGTATTCTACCTTTTTTAATTTCAGGATTTCAGGAAACTCTTTATTATTTTTTTCTTGATTTCCTGTCCTATTCTCTTAGTGTTATGCGTACTTGTACACTACAATGATGCCTGATGAAAATGGCATGATTTGAAGATCCAGCGTGGCTTCATCAGTTGTGTGCTATACATAAAGGGTTATAGGCTGCATGGTCGCCTATAGCCTACCCTTCTAGTAAGGTGGCTGCTTTGCCTTGATAAATGGAGCGTTATTCATCAGCGTGTGTGTGATCACCACCGGAATGTTAACTAACACCTTGGATAGTCTCGAGCAGGGGGAGCGCTGCCGATAATTTTGATACAATAATATCTATGCTGCCGACAGCAGCGTGAGTGTGCGTGTGTGTGTGTGTGTGTGTGTGTGTGTGTGTGTGTGTGTGTGTGCGTGTGTGTGATTAGATGGAAATAGATGCTGCTGCTGTGTGTGTGTATGCGTTGATATTCTGCCCTTAGGCCCAAGAGAAAGATAGCAGCAGTGGCGGTTGAGCAGCTGTGTGCGTGCGTGTATGTGGTGTGGTGTGTGTCTGTGTGTGTGTGTGTGAGCGAGAGAGAGATAGAAATAGTACATGTCAGTGTGTCTATTGGTGTGTGTATGTGTGTGAGACAAAGAGTGGAGTGTCAAAGAGAAGACTGAGAACTATCGCGCATGTGCGCATAGCCTATGTGTCGGTGTCTGGCGGCATGCCATAAGGCCTCCTACCTCTTACCTTATGCTACATGCAGGTCACACGCCCTGAGTTGTGTACACGGTGTAATTAAGCATGGAACATATACTGAATCCCTTGCCTCCAGCTCCAGAGCTCCCCTGTAGCATACCTTGCTATGTGAAACATTTTGAGGTTGTCTCTGCAGTCCATACCAACAACACACACTCTTTTTAGTGTGAATGGGCTGCAAACTGACACAGTTTACCAGTAAAGGACTTTTCTCTATATTTGAACAGTTTTGATTATTAACATCAAGTTACAAGTTCAAGCTGAATTAATGTGCTTATGGGCACCTGTTGTTTGTATGCTAGCTTGCTAATTATGAGTAAAAATAAGATATTTTAACTTTAAACCTCTAATGAAACCACTCTCTCTCTCTCTCTCTCTCTCTCTCTCTCTCTCTCTCTCTCTCTCTCTCTCTTTCTCTCTCTCCCACTGTCTGCCTGTGTTTTTAGGATGCAGTTTGAGCTTGTTATTGGGGAGAACGGAAGGACAGCGTGACAGAGGAACAGTGATGCTACTGTTTACATAACGAGGCACACACACAAGCGTGCACGCACGCACGCACACACGCACGCACGTACACGCGCACGCACACACGCACGCACGCACACACACACACACACACACACACACACACACACACTCAACCCAATAGTCAGGCCACCCACCCTTACATACTCTCAAACACACACACACACTCCGACACACACACACGCCCACGCACACACGCCCACGCACACACACACACTCAATCAAGGGAGACGCTGGCTGAGTCACCATACACTCAGAGGCACAAAATCACTGACTCACACAAACACTCACACAAACACACACACACAGAGAAACGTGCGCACTCACGTATGCTACGACCACACACCCCAATCTATCTGCATGCTCACGTGCACGCCAACGTGTACGTCCGCTTAGAGGTGGCACGGTAGTTTACCAGGGCTATGGGCCGCGCCGAGACCCCACAGCTGTGTGTGAGCGTCGGACACGTCTGAAAGAGTCAATACACACACACACACGCACTCCACACACAGGCACTCTCCCCGCCCTCATCCTTTTGGACTCCTGACTCCGCCCCTCTAGCTCCACCCTCCCAGACAGACTGCCATGTTTGTCTCCAGGACCAGAATAGCTTCCCCGCTCTCCTTCCCCCCTGCTCCTCTTCCCCTCCTCCTCTCCACCTTCCTCACCTTCCTGGCCGGGCCGGTGTCGGCGCAGCAGGCGCTGCCAGTGGTTGCCACGGTGCAGGGGCGTATCCGCGGCGTCCTGACCCCGCTGCCCTCCGACCTGCTGGGCCCCGTCATCCAGTACCTGGGCGTCCCCTACGCACGGCCCCCCACGGGGGACCGCCGCTTCCAGGCGCCCGAGCCCCCGCTGCCCTGGCCGGGGATACGCAACGTCACGCAGTTCGCCCCCGTCTGCCCGCAGTCGCTGGACGAGAGGAGCATGCTGGGAGACATGATGCCCTCCTGGCTGACGGCCAACCTGGATATAGCCTCCACGTTTCTCACGCACCAGAGCGAGGACTGCCTCTACCTCAACATCTACGTGCCCACCGAGGGAGGTATGGAGGTCGCATGTTTAGCCGCTAAGCTAGCACGCAGCTCAGTCACCAATGTAGAATGACAAGGGGGACAGGGAGGGTCTCTTTCCTTTTTCCCCCACTGTTGTGCAATTTACAGTGGTTTACTGTAGGGTTTTTTTATGCTACTATTATGCTACTTTAAGCTAGCACACAGCTGAGTCACCAATCAGAATGACAAGCGGGGTAAAGACCTTACCTTTTATCCTAATTGTTGTTTAATTGTTGTACACTTTTCTGCTGTTATGCTACGTTAGCGCACAGCTCAGTCACCATAGTGAAATGACAACAAGGTATAGGCGCGCTTTCCTTTTTTCCCCATGGCTGTTTACATTTTTCTAATGTTATGCTACAGTATTAGTAAAGAAGTACTAGTATTAGTAAAAAAAAAAAAAAAAAAAGAAGGTAATTTCTCTTTTTTTTTTGAGGAGCCATAGCTCAAAATCCTTTGAAAACCGCTGGTACACACATAGGTCTGGGCACAACATCAATTTCTAGGAGCTCACTGGAGTGAGGCTAGCGGAATACAAAGTACGTGGAAGTAAAGACGCTCATGTGCTGGCACGTATGTGCAGACAAACGCACACCGTAACGTGTACAAGCTCACCGGGCGCGGGTAATGAATACGGAGGAGCTAGTGTTTATATAAATAGACTGACTAGACTCTCACACACATATGCCAGAATGAGATGGATTAAAGGTGCTGACAAACAGACACACACACATCTACATCACACACACATCTACATCACATATGCCTATCAAAGCTCGTAAAAATACGATTTTTACAATACCAAATTAGACGTACAGAGTGCTTGAACCATGACATCGTTCCGTTGTTGAAAATTGTTTGAAACATACTGTTAGAGCCATATGGACTTGTATATAATGATGAACTTAATCGTCTGTCTTTCTGTTGGTTGGTCTCTCCAGATGTCTGTCTCCTTCCTCGTCTGTTCATTTTCACATGTGCTGTCTAAATGAACTACCACAGTCATTTACAATACAGGCATTTTAGCCAGTACAGATATACTGTATACTTCCAGTTAACGGCTTCAAATTAGTTTTTAACTCAATTATTAACATTGTATTATTTATTTGATTGGAAAATGCTACATTGTGGCAATTTGCATCATTTCAATCTGTTATAGAATTTGTCTAGTGATAACACTCACAATAAATGCGCTGGTTAATTCCAAATGGGTTCCATTCATTTTCCTGCTGTCTTCTAGCCTGCTCTCTCTCTCTCTCTCTCTCTCTCTCTCTCTCTCTCTCTCTCTCTCTCTGACTCACTGGACCTCCCTCTCTCTTCTAGACATCCACGAAGAGGGTGGTCAGCATCCAGTGATGGTCTACGTCCATGGTGGCTCATACACGGAAGGCACCGGAAACATGATGGACGGCAGCGTGTTAGCAAGCTACGGCAACGTCATTGTCATCACGCTCAACTACCGCCTGGGAGTACTGGGTAAAAAATATCCTATATTCCACCGCCATCATCAGCTCTGGTCTCTCATCTGTCAAAGCTGAAATAATTACATTCCCTGTTTGTCCAATTTCAAACAGTCGTGAAAATCTGTCTCTGAATGCATAAAACATTTTGTGTGGAATATAATGGAAAACGAACCTGTAACACTTAACCCATGCCACATTCTAGATACTGAAATTGCTTGACTGTCTTAATTCCATGCCTTACCTATTTCAACATTATTGCATTCATTACTGCACGGAAACACTGGGTGTACCAACATCTAAAAGAAAAATCACCCCTCTATGTTTCATTTTGTAATGGGATGCTGAGCCCAGAGAAGACACATTCCATACAGAGTACACACTTTACATATAACAAGAGCATTCAATGGCAGAATATGACATGAAAGTGGAAACCTTGCTAGCGCTTTAGGGAGGTAAGAGTATTATCAGCTTATGAAAGATATGTTGGTAGAAGGCTCGGGGGGAGTCTAGCCTAGAGATGTGTTTGCAGTCGGTGGTCAGTCAGAGGTCGATAGGCACCGAGCGAAAAAATCAACAGTATACGGAGTGTGCACACCACAGCTCTAGTATAATATTGACTACCTTTTGAGTTCAAATGTAACCGCACCATGAACGTTAGTTTATTTAACTCGTAAGTATTGTTATTATTGATTAATGCTTGTATTTATTTTAGAGTTTCTATAGTGTAAAATGAAGACTTGCCAATTGTCATTGTATTGTGTCCTTTTTAAAACCATCGCAGGCTCCACAGTGTGTGGAAGCATTGTCATCAGTCAGAATCTTTTACTGAGCCAGACCTTCGAGGATACAGGGATTTCATTTGAATGATAATAGCAAAATTATATCAACCGTCTGAATTATTTCATCCTCGAATGAGCTATGCTGTGTTAAATCTATTTGTTGGGTTCTATACCCAGAGGAACTTTTTGTACCGTGAGTGATTACATGTTTAGTACGGGCGTCCCCGGTGGCATAGGACCCCCTGAAGCTGCTATATTCCAGCTTTACCTCCGATCTCATCTCATTCACCTCTGTGGAACACATCCTTCCCCATTCTTTACATGGAATAACCAAGAGTGCTTGTTTTTCCAATTTTAGACTAGTCATGAAAAGCTCAAGGCTTGAATGCATAGCATGTCTTAGGGTGATGGTGTTGCTGGATCTTGTCAGAGATAATTGCACAAAGCAAAACTACTTCTGAAAATCAGGAAAATGACAGAAAAAGCTCATAAATTGTTTACAAAATACATGACACACACACACTAAAATACATGTAAGTGCTAACTTAATTATAATTAAGCCATGTGCAAAAAAGAAAAATAAAGATAAAAAGAAAAGGCTACTGCATATTAAAATAGGCTATTGATTCCAGTTCAGATGATCTCAGCATTTTTCCTTGAAGAATTAATTTATTGGTTAAAAAAAACAAACAGGCACTTACCTGTGTCCGTTAAGTGAACAGCTTCTGTGAATCAAATATATTTTCCTGCAATTTCTGTAATCTACATTTATTTTAAAATGAACAGCTAGGGCACTAAGTTCAATTGCATATAGGTGCTTTAGCTGTGTAAGTTACTATATTAATACAATACTAAACAGCTTACCGCTAGAACTACTCCTAGTACGTTTGTATAGAGCGGTAAGAAAATGGCATCAGCCATATTGTGCTCAAAATAGAACCACTCTATCTACCACCTTCTCATGGTTTCCATCTCATCCAATTTTACAGTTTATCCTCCAGTATGATCTCATCCTCATCTTCATCCTCATCACCAACAGCAACAACATGCCCTTTATCATCATCATAATCATCATCATCATCGTCCTCTTCCTCAGACGTGAGTTTGTTACACAAGGTGAGCACGCACATAAGGCTTGATAATACACAAAAAGTGCTTGCTTTAGTCAGTTCTACCTTTTTACAATGATGCATTCAAATTTGCTGTGTATATTTGCAAAGCTTTATATGCAGCCATACCTCTGCACTATGTACTGTACTGTCTAATTACGCTGATACATTTTATACTGTATAGAAGAATAGTTGCAATTTATAGAATGTATTATTTTCACAATGCGGGCGTATTCTATGTGGGTAGTAGTATGTGTCTCAAAGAAATTAGGTTCTGCTGTAATGAGATATAGGGGTTTAGTTATTATTCCATTGTTATTCCCTCATAACTGCAGTGATATGTGTAAGCGAGGCATGCAGCTGTTGTATGTGTGTGTGTGCTTGCGCACATTGTATTAGTGCATGAGAGAAATGTGTATGCGCTTGTTGATATGTTCCTAGGTGGAGGTAGTAGAGGTAAACCTTTTCCATTCAATTCCCCCTTAATATTCATGCTAACCAAAGGGCTCGTGTGAGACATTTTACGTTTACAACAAGGATATAATCCACGAATCATCCCTGTGTGTGCAATGTGTATGTCGAAAAATTTATGTTTTCACAAGCGCTCTCCTAGGAAATTTTGAAAAAGCTTATCCAGATTGGCATTTGCTTTCATGAGCCCTGGGACTGCTCACCTCTAAAGAACAAAAAGCCTAATCTCAAAGATTTTATGTTGAACAAAATGAGTCAGTTTATGGCTGATTGAGGAAACACAATAGTTATTCAGCTTTCTCACCATCCACTAGTCTCTACATTTACAATTGTGTTTTCATAATCTGGTGCCAATGACAGTTCCAAATGTATATCAGTCCCAAACTGAACTACCAGCTTGGCCCATTAAAGATTATAGGCGTGAATATTTTGAAGAAAAAACAAACAAATAAACCCTTTGGAATATAAACTGCAATTTGATTATTCGGGTGTGGCCACAGTGTGTAGCACCAGGTGTGTATTTTCTAGAACCTACAGTCCAAAATTATAGCTTTCTTTGTCCACCTTACAGGGTTTCTGAGTACTGGCGATCAGGCTGCCAAGGGGAACTATGGCCTGTTGGATCAGATCCAGGCTTTGCGGTGGGTGAAGGAGAACATTGCAGCCTTTGGAGGAGACCCAGACAGGGTCACTGTGTTCGGCTCTGGGGCTGGAGCCTCTTGTGTCAGCCTGCTCACTCTCTCTCACTACTCTGAGGGTAAGAATCTAAACCAACAGCCAACAATGTACTGCTTAGCCTATCCGGTGCTACAGGGCTGTGGAAAGGCACTGGTGTTTGGCACCTAGCGTTAGCCAAAGGCATTTTTCAAAGTAGAAAAAGGTTTCAAAGTTTCTTTTCTTTCCTCTTGTAAAGGTCCCCTCGTATGAATAACAGTTTACCCCAGTTGTCTGGGCGTTTATGTTGTCTGAAGGGACATGGAAGGGTTTTTGAAGTCTGTCACTAACCAACAATTCTCTCATTATTTAGTCAGATTTGGCCCTAGGTGTGACATCATTTCTCAATTGTTACCAATTGTGTCTGACCTATGCTCCAACTCCCAGTCAAATAGTTAGTTATGGCATGTTTAACAAGAGTGGAACACCAATTGAAATTGAATGTTGAGCTCGAGGGAAGAAAAAGTAAAAGAATGACTTTGGAATGTAGAATTACACTGGCCCTTTCATTTTGCTAGCTAGCGTATTAGCAGGAACATTGTTACAGCGGCCCACTTATTTGCCTTGAGCCTCATCCGAATTCCTTTCATTCCATATCCCTGTTCGGAAAGCTCTGTGTCTGTGCACTGACTTGGAAATTGTGCGTGTGTCTGTGTGTGAGTGAGTGCAAGTGTGTGAGCATCCACGTGTGAGCGTTCATGTATGTAAACTTGCGTGTGCATCTACACGGAAGCTGTATGCTTTCCATATGCGCGTGGGCATCCCTAAATATGTATTTGTGTGTGTGTGTGTGTTCATGTGTCCAGACCTGTTTCACAGGGCCATCATTCAAAGTGGGAGTGCTTTAGCCAGCTGGGCTGTCAACTACCAGCCCAGCAAGTACGCCCGGCAGTTAGGAGAGAGGGTGGGCTGTGGGATCGACGACAGCACCCAGCTGGTGGCCTGCCTGCAGGGCAGGAGCTACCGCGAGCTTGTGGAGCAGACGGTCACCCCGGCCAAATACCATACGGCGTTCGCACCCGTCATCGACGGCGACGTCATCCCGGACGACCCGCAGATTCTGATGGAGCAGGGGGAGTTCCTCAACTACGACGTCATGCTGGGGGTCAACCAGGGCGAGGGGGTGAAGTTTGTCGAGGGCATCGTGGACTCAGAGGACGGCGTCACGGCCGAGGACTTTGACTTCGCCGTGTCAGACTTTGTGGACAGTTTGTATGGATACCCAGAGGGCCGCGACACGCTGCGAGAGAGCATAAGGTGTGTGTTTACATATGATACAATATTATTTATAATGTCTGGGCCGCGACACACTACAAGAGAGCATAAGGTGTGTGTTTATATATGATACAATATTATTTATAATGTCTGGGCGGTATGACACACTACGAGAGATCATAAGGTGTGTGTTTACATATGATACAATATTATTTATAATGTCTGGGCCACGACACACTGCGAGAGAGCATAAGGTGTGTGTTTACATATGATACAATATTATTTATAATGTCTGGGCGGTATGACACACTACGAGAGATCATAAGGTGTGTGTTTACATATG
>JAODUE010006099.1:0-55441 GCA_027564755.1 Amblyopsis hoosieri
TTAGAAACAAGTCCAAGTAGATTTTAAAATCTAAAAACAAGATTATCTCACTAAATTAGATGTTCGTTTTTGCAGTGAATTTGGAAAAAACTTTTATTAGCTTACATTTAGCTTGCAATAGCTGACTTTACCTTTAAATCATTACCATATATAACGATTGATGTCATGATTTAGGTTTTATACTTCAAAGGACACCTCTCAATATTAAGCTATATGACCTTAATGTCAGATTTATTAATGTTTACAGAACAAGTGCACATGGATGTATAGGCAACGGTAGAGACCGGTGTGGGATAAGAAAGCTATGGTAACTACTGTATAGATTTGAACCATGCATTTAGATGTGTATTCAACCTCATTCACTTTTCCATTAGTAAGGAATATGGCTGTGAATAGAGAAAATGTGAAATATATTTTATATACTTTATTTGACTATTTATTCGTTTAAATTTTCAGCAATGGGTCTGACCCTGGAGCCAGTGATCCATAAGCTTGTAAACCCAAAGCAATTTTGATGCTCTTAAACTGAATAGCAAATTTGTAGTAAAGGATGCAAATTGCTATGCAATGTGCCCATTGAATATTTACATTAGATACTTTTTAAAAAGCTGCTGCTATAGTCAGACCTCTTCTCTTGCTCAACAAAGCGTTATCTATGAATTATAGCTAAGTGTAATGCTGAAAGCCATTGCAGAACAAACATAACCAACTTGATCTGATGAATATGAGATATACAAAATATTACTCAAATGTATTACTCTAATTTTGACACTCTGCAATGTTGTCCCTAACCAACCATCATAATGTGTAATGTTCTTATTCACACTTTAAACATCTCTGTCAAAGGTGTCAGACTAGTGACTGACACACACACACACACACACACACAAACCACAGCATTGTGTTGTCTGCAGTAGCACCTCGTGTCATATTCTCTCCCTGATCTATAAGAAAGAAAAGCAGGCCCTGCCTATTTGTATCGTATCATACTCATTCATAGCTTTGGAACAGGCTCTGGCTCATAAATAAAGAGACAACAGAGCCTTGTGTCAATCATTATATTGCGTCCAATGAACTCATTTCGATTATGGCCCACTCCACTAACACATGGCCGGCAATGCTCAGCGCCCGGTGCTCCATCCAAGCTGCAGTACAACAATGAGCCTCTCTAAAAGTGGAGGAACAATTTCCCTTTTCCCTTTCTGGTATAATTTGCATAAAGGCTATCATATAAAAGCTCTCTGCTACACACTTTAAGAGAATGCTCAGCTTTTATTACAGTGAGCCCACATACGGAAAAGATAAAAATGTAAATTCATTCATTCATTCCTTCAACTGGGAAATGTTGTAAAAGTACAGCAATTTATTGTCAGAGAAATAAGCACCAACCATAGGATGCAAACTGAGATAAAAAGTGTTGACTCGTCATATGGTGTATGCTATATGCCTCTTTGAGAAAGAAAGAAAGAAAAAACTTAAAAACTATACAGCAAATTACATCACTCTGTCAAATATTCATTAGTCCTTCTTCCCACTACACATGAACAAGACTTGTTGCCCAGAGCTGATCTATAGATTGCAACATGCAGGAAGACAAAGTATTAGTGGTGCTGATGGATCGTACACAATTACAAGTGTCTCACTGAGAGAGAAGCGTGTACCGCGGTGTGGGGGAAGCAGCCTCTTCAGAGCTCTCGTTATAACTAAGAAAGATGCTTAGAGGGCAGCTCCATCACTTGGGATCCCTTCATGGGATCCCTTCACTCTTTGTTTATATTGTTTTATCATGGTGGTGGTGTGCAAACTGGAGATACGGTAGGGGGAATGAGCTCCCAAGAGTCCTGTGGCACTCTCTATTCAGCAAGTTCACCATAAGAATTTCAATGGGGTTTGCTTGTTTTTTATGGAGGATAGTGTGTGTGTGTGTGTGTGTGTGTGTGTGAGCGTGTGTGTGTTGGGGGTACAGGTATGGTGCACTCTTATGGACAATGTTGTGACCCCAGACCTGTGTAGGTTCTATGGCGGAAACGTACCTGTTGAACTTGGCTGAGGTGAACTTGGCTGGAGGTGTGGCTGCTTCAGCTACGTATACTTCCCTTTCCTCACAGGTGCTTAGCGGTCCCATGTTAGGCACCCTGCGCTGTGCTAGACCCAGTCCAGAGAGACTCAGAGTCTCAGACCTCCTATTGAGCTTCAAAGCGACATGCGTCTCGGGGGCCAAGACATCACCTCCAGCAAAGGTCACGGTTGACCATGATGGATGGGCACCACCGTGGATTTAATTTAAAATAAAGAGCAATAAACATGGGGCTCATGCTAGTGGCGTTGGGGATGATGAAGGACCCATTAGTTAAGCAAAGGTCATAGGCTCTTCCCCTGACAGTGGCTGTCACCATGGCATCACACACAGCGACATGGGACAGGAGGGCTAACCGGGTGACGTCACCCACATGGAGGTACCTGCTTCTCTGAGACACGCTGTTTATCGACTGCGTCACACACGGAGAATGCAGATAAGAGGCCTCTCTGGCGGGAGAATATCTGAGAGCACTATGAATGCAAAACGTTGTACTTAACATTCACACATTTCACATTCACTATAACTGCCGTGTTTGTGGCTAAATTGGTGGCATTATGCCATGCAAAACCATCTCAGGTATCGCCTGTTTGGTTTCTGAATATCAAAATGTCACTCAACACCCTTTCTGGGAATAATAGTAAAATATAATATATTGTAGAATTGTAGAACATATGAATGCAATTTAAACTGAATTCCTTAATAAGAAACAAAGACATTTCAACATTGTTATCTGGATCTGCATTACATATAGTATTGACTTATTTTCACCTGTGTAGGTAGCTTCAGCCATGAGGTCTGATTATGGGATGTATAGAGTACAGTAGTGTTCTGCATGGGTGGGGAATCCTGGTCCTGGAGGGCCACTGTCCTGGTATACTGTATGTTACTGCATTGATATGGCTTTTACAATGGTGCCCACAATATAGAATTAGGCCTAGACTAATTCTATATAATTTATATATAATCTATATAATCCAACACACAGATTGATAGTATTGAAATAAATATATGGCATTAGTTTGATGATAATATGTTTATGACCTGCAAACCTTAGCCTAGAAAAAAAGTAAACATTATTAGGTCCTATAACTTCATTCAATTGATGTAGTAGTCCTTAAAATCTGCTAAAACAATAGCTATACTCAAACGGACTAAGCTATTTTAATACAATGATTCCCTTTTGAGTAAGGTTTAATGTAAACACTCAAGTCCCTCCAAATTTCTTTACCGTTCAAGTTATGTTAACTTAGTTCAATTCATTGAGATGTACTATCAAGTGATACTGTATGCTTTTAGTCCTTAGTCTTGACAGTGCGTATCAAACAGCTATTTGGACAACACTGCAGTAAACAAATTGTGCACTGCATGAATAATTTTCTCTGCCTCCCACTAATGGCATTTAATAGGTTCCGTGGGCCAAAATTGTGACAGCGTGATCTATTTGGCCAACGAGCCGAGCTAATGACTGCCATCAAATGTGATTTCAGTTTTCAGAAACGGTTATCGCAGTGGAGCCCAATTTATTTAGTGTCACCTTTTAACTACAGCATTTGGCATAGATTGTGACATTAGTGCAGGCTATCTCACCTGTTAGTTGTGTTGATTGGCTGCTCATGGAGACATCTCTTGTCTGCTTCAAATATAATGCTGCAGTCACCAAATGATAAAGTTGATACATGGCGGAGTTTAGATGCCTTGTGAGATGTGAAGTTCACTTAAAGTGTTTGTAATTGAAGTCAATGAGCTGCATCAGTCAAAATGTAAGAGAAATACACTCTTCAGATATCCTAATGTTACATTTGGATGAATACAGGATTATTTGAAGTGTTTAGATGGTCAGGTAACTGATAAGCCACACACACACTGTCGTTTAATGTCTAAAGCCCAGGACACACTGCAGGCCATCCGCTCGTCGCCCATCGCTTTGCAGGTGAAAATTGGTCGCTTGTTTACATTCCAGGCTCTGGTTCCTTAGGCATCCCTCTCGTATATTTCTGTCAGTCAACGATACCCTTAGCTCCTGTCGGTAGTCGCTTCAATCATGTCGCCTGAAGTTGAGATTTGTTTAACTCGGTACCCGCCCACTTCACGTCTCCGACCGTTATGTCGCCTGTCGTCGCTTAAAGTTGCTGACTCACATTGACTTTCAATTGTCTCTCGTCGCTGCTAGTCGCTCCCAGCGTGTCTGAGGCTTAAGTGCACATGCAGTGTTTTTTGTGTGTGGACTGACACTTTTCGCTTATGTGACATGCATTTTCTTATTATCAATTTACATTATGATAATCCTGTGTATTAGCCAAACATACCCCCGACCAAAACCATATATAACTTTAGTTAGATAGTTAAAGTTATTGTGATCCTCTACACGCTAATATACTGTAGTTTATTGTAGGGTTGTGTTTCAGAAGCATACAGTATCTGTATGAGTTTACATACTGTACGCTTGTTTATTGGTAGTACTGTGTTTGTTTATTTATGGTGGTGGGTGTTTGGATTCTTGTTAGTTTTCATAACTCAGGCTGCACCCATTCCCTATAGAGTAGACATTTTATCAAATTCTATGCTTCTCTGTTTGTGTGTGCATATAAAAATACATTGCTTATACATTACTAATTTCATGAACATCAACAGCACATTGGGCTAAATATCTCCCCAGGCTAACTCATTCTGTTACAGCTACTGTAACACTCTGGAGTATGATTTACTACTGTATAATATTGTACTTTATTTGGAATATTCTTTGAATTATAAATATGTTTATAAAAATATAAAATAAATGTTCTCATTAGGAATATTTACTCAACCAAATCCCCATCTCAGGATAGATAATGCATACTAACCCTGCACTCACAGCCAGCTACAGTCAGCTGCAAAGCAACAGACCTTCATTCATTTCAATGAGCGCCGGGCGACTATGGGCGACAGTGAGCGACAAAACGGCCAACTACTAGCGGCCGGCGACTTGGCGACTGGGAAAGTTGGCCCACATCAAACTTAATTAACATTTTCAGTGACGCGGTGTAGCGACTAAGCAATCAGAGAGTAGATGGGTGTCGGCGACGCCCCTCCCTCTTATATATATTATATTGCTACTTTTATATACAATTGACGTTGATTGTTCATGAGTTTGTTTATCCCACGCATGTAGCAAGGCAGAAACCTCAAGGCGCACCTCTTTGAGTGACAGGGCAGACACACCCACCAGCGACAGAGCAAACACGCCTACAAAGCGACTTGGCAACAAGCAGCTACAAAATCGCTGGCGGTGTGAGTGCAGGGTAATAGATATGGATATGTAATTATTACATGTTATCAGTTGTTATTGCCAGCAATAATCCTATACCGTACAGCAGGGCTATTCAACTCCGGTCCTGGAGGGCCGCACCCTGCGTGTTTTAGATCTCTCCCTGCTCCAACACACCTTATTCAAATGAACGGGTCGTTATCAGGCTTATAACGACCTTGAATCAGGCGTTGGAGGAGGAAGAGATCTAAAACACGCAGGGTGCGGCCCCCGAGGACCGGAGTTGAATAGCCCTGCCGTACAGTATGCCACGGTCAATTCTAAAGAGTGGTGCTATCTATGGAAATACCTGTTTTCCACTTTAACACTGGTCATTGGAGAGCAGCCAGCCAAGCAAGGAAGAGCATCTTGAATGTGGAAAACTTGAGTGATAAACATTTACAGTAGAGAGGTTAAGTATTTTTATTCTATTTTAATTTGTGGTGTACAGGCCTACAGGTATAGGTGGACCATTACATATGTGTCATAAGCACAAATTATCAAAATATTAAACAAAATAGTATATAATTATGAATAATTTGTACATGCATTGATAATAATTTGCTATGATTACACATTTAAAAAAACATCATACAATACTTAATTACACAATTGGCTAAGTGACAATAGTATAAGCAAACAATAGTTTACATTATATTAATGTCAACCAACTAGACATTCATCTAGAGGGAAATGTTAATTTCACTGCCAAAAATAAAGCACATTTATTTGCCCTTTGAGTTTGACTTTAACTTATCTGATGGCTTTTTAAAACCAGCCCCTTTTTGAGCTCTCATACATGGACCTTTATCTGCTTAACATTAATTTACATGTATAATTATTACAGCCGCTTCAGGAGTCGTTTGCTAAAAAGCTTTATGCAAATCGTAATTAACAGCAATTAAAACGCAGGCTGCTTTGAATGGGAGCCACGATTCTGGAGTTTACAAAACCAAATTGAATTTAATGGTTTTACTGTGGGAAGTCAGTGGGGGGCGCAAGAAATGGGTATGAATGTCCTGTCTGACATTAAGATAAGACCAGAGCTGGGTGCAATGTTTGGACATAAGCCAATTGTTATGTTGTGAATACCCTACGATGATTCACTCCCCATTAAAAGATGTTTGGAACCTAACCCCACTAACTAAATAATGTGGTACACTCAACAAGCGATTCTCCTGTGAATAGTCCTGTAGCGTGAAGCATGCAACAATGCTTTGGGACACTAGAGACCTCACATATTATCGTCTACTGGTAGAAGGAAATACAAAGAGGCACATAAGACCTCAATAGGACTGTGAAGACTCAAGAACCACTCGGTGCGCCATAAATAATATTTAG
The DNA here is from genome assembly GCA_027564755.1 of Amblyopsis hoosieri. NCBI lineage: Eukaryota > Metazoa > Chordata > Actinopteri > Percopsiformes > Amblyopsidae > Amblyopsis > Amblyopsis hoosieri. The sequence continues at coordinate 6,705 of JAODUE010006099.1, forward strand.
TAGAGCTATGGTGCTTTGTAGATAAAATTAGGTAAACTCTCTCTCATAAGGGATCAAAGAAATGCAGCTTGTTAAAAAACTAATAAACTTCAAAGCATGTTCCTTATGCAAACAATATGGACCTCAAATGGCTCTCACTTAAGAAGACAAGCTATTAAATTTATCACAGATGTGAGTGAGATATGATCCCCAAAAGGAAACTTTACATTGCATATTGTATAATGGCTTTCTTAGTAAGCATGCTGTTTCTATTCAGTGTCTTCCTATTAGACAATTCTGGAAGATGCGAAAAACATGAGGTGCAGGAGAGAGAAAGCTGGATGTGCAGTAAACTCACTATATTCACTTAAAGGTTCACGAGACAACTTTTCAGAATTCAGCAAAAGATTAACCATTGGATAAAAATTGTAGGTTTGGCTTAAATGTGTCTGTTATACTCACACCTGCTGAAGAAGAGGTCAGAAAGATGGTATTAAACTCACACCTGCTGAAGAAGAGGTCAGCAAGATGGCAACTTTGTGAATGCGAGTTCTTGTGAATGGCTGGGATAAATAACACCTATCATATATTATTGGCTAAATCTGACACACATGGTTGTGCATGCTCTCAAATGTTCACCCATACATTGCACACGGTATGCACTGACCCATACACTGCACACCATACACCCAGCGTTATTCGCTGCATAACATGTGTGTTACGCTCGTGTCTGAGTCCTGAGCTAGCAATATTGTTGTCCTACATGTTTACCTTCGCTGTCACTTTGCACCGCTGCCTGGCCCCGTGCCTCGCAATGCCATCTGTGTCTGCTGCCTCGCCTCTCTGCCCTAGTTACCTCGAAAACATGCACACGAGACCTCGTGCGTGCGTGCGTGCACAAGAGCAGAATGTGTGCAGAGAGCAGGCATGGCTGATAGTGCGGTGAGTTGGAGCCTGGCTGTAATCTGGGAATATTAGAATGGTACAATCTTCACGCAGCTATTACCTATCACCCTGTCTTAACGGAACACACACCCTTTACCTGTCAGGGCTGTGTGTGTGACGCACACATCAGATTAGATGCAGGCATGGGGCCAGCCCTGTAGGTGCAAGATTAATCTATGCAAATCCTGTCTGAAACCTTAGTAGGTTAGTACTGTGATATCGCATTTGGATTTCCATGCTAATGATATTCATGCTTGAGAGCTTTATTATATAGAGTTAAAACAATACCAATATTGTTTGAACACAATTTCACTGAAGATACAGGGAAACATTTCACGGTTATTTTCTTTAAGTTTCTTCACAGGTTATTTGAACACACACAATTATAGTATAAAAAGCACAGCAAAATATGAAAAGATAAAAGAAAAATACAATACAGTATACTGACTTAGTAACCCACTACCTGAGGAGATAAGGCTAACAGATTCAGTGGAATCTTTTAAATCAAATCCTATTTTTGGAGTATTAGACTGGCTTGTTATACACTTTACACTTGTTTTCAGATGAACAAATGTTCTATTTAGTTTTATTTGTATTATTACTATTAACTTCATTATTATTAACTGCCGTGATCACTCCAAACCTGATTAAACGGTAAATGGACTGCAATACACTCACTCTCTTACTGTATTTAATTCCTGTGCCTCAATTGTTCAATTGGCTCAATATTCTGCTTTGTTGCTTTGAGAGCACTTTCTGTAAACAGTTTTTATAAATATAGTGTATTATTTGTATCATCATCATCATCATCATCATCACTACATCCTGTTGCCTGGGAGACATCAACACCTACAGTAATTGACACAAGCCATTCCTCCCTGGAACACTCGCAGTTGCAGCCATCAGTCAGATATACTACGCTGTCCATCCACACGTCTTAACCATTAAACTGACAAACCAAGATTTACTCAAGATGGCCGCCGAAACAGGCCAAGAAATTATCTTCTCGTGCACATGGACAATGGTCAGAGGAACCACAGTGTGGAGAAATAACGTTTAAGTGTAAATAATGTTGAATGGGTGTAGTAGGTACTACTTAGCTGTCAAGAGGCAGTGATTATAGGATGGAATTCAGCTATACAGAGGAGAAAAACAACAATGAAGAAACAAAGGGGAAATAGTGAGCTATTGCTCTTCCCATTAGCTCACAGCATTCTTGGGGATCTTACTGTATACCCTTAGTCCAGGGGTCTGACTGCAACCTTTACTATCAAAACAGCCATTTGTGCTGTCTGGAGCCTCAGAATATATGATACAAATTTACCCTATCAACATTACTAGTAGACCTAAATGAGAATGAATTCCCGTATATTTGTGATTTTGAACCAGTTTTGACAGTAAGGGGGGTAAGGGGGAATCCAAAGATGTTTTGTTTTGTTTAAATTAAACACTTGAATGCCAATTTCTGGTGACAGAATATAATAAATATTTAAAAAAAACTATAGCCTTGCACATTTAGCCTTATGGCCTACTTTGAGGACAATATTGAGGACAATACAAAATATAATTTAAGATGATATTTTGACAAAACTGAATTTCTCTATGCCACTGTGGAGGGGGCTGCAGGTTGCAGAGTCTATATAGCATGATGCATGAAATACTGTATACAGAAAAGAAAGGCGTGTGCCTGACTCGTGCGTGTGGGACTGTCTTTAGGGAGCAGGGCTCGGACATGAGGCCAAACACCTTTGCTCAGGCCATTATTATGTTCTGAAAATTGGATGGAGTTGTGGGTCAAAGTATAAAAAATAATAAAAAATAACACCTCACCGTCTCCACCCATGTCTCGTCGCTCCCGACTGAGCGAATGAGGCCAAGGATGTGGATGTTAATGGCTCTATCAGGGCACTACCACTCATAAGGCATCAGCTGCTCACGTGTGTGTGTAACACTGACAGCACGTGTAATAATGGTTGTCACACATCGGTGGAGGAGCCGGTGGACCTTTCACTCGTCACAGTGGAGCTTGTTTACCCTGCGTAATATTCTGCAGGCTAAGGCATGGTGATGCCATACCATGCCTTTTAGATGACGGAGATGTACAGGCTACATATACGCCTATAAAGTATTCTGATGGTTCAATGTTATAGCACCAGTACTTCATGACAAAGCTTATCTTGACTAAACACTGCATGGATAAAATGATATGATATTACTTGATAGCAGGAAGACAGGAAAGGAGATGGTTATCAAAAACATAATATATTAACATTGTTTTTTTTTTTTTATGCTTTTATTTTTTGGGGTAGGGTACCTTATACTGAATGTTACTTACGTTTTGGTCAAATGTTATTCAATATATCTTTAACAACTAATGTTTTAGTCATATGTGTATTATGTTTTTTACAAAATGATAACTAAACAATAAAATAACTGAAATACTGTATATATTCTATGATGCATAAATTACATGTGTTTGAATGTACTGTATAGTAGTTTTGACTATATTCCAAAGTATTCATCCATTCCGTGGAGAGGGGTGAAAGGTCAGCTTGTGTATAGCAGTGGGATACTGTGTGAACAACATTGTCTTCCCTGTAGCTCTCCGCTGTACATTAGCAGAGATGTCATAAAAATAACCTTTAAAAATATGGCCTATTCTATTGAGCTTGAAATAGGCCTAAAAGTCATCCTGTACCTTTAGGCCCCTGATGTATTATGTGTTATGGGAAAACGTCAGCTTATTATAGGGATGGGCTTGGGAGTGAGGCAGATTTAAAGAAGATCAATCATAGACACAGTATACAGAGGCATGATGGGAATTATGCAAGTCTGTAATTGATATTCATTGGAAAAAAATGTTGTTGAAAAAAGTAAGAATTTTCTATCTGGCGTGGGCTTGCCAAGAGGTAGCGTAGAGGAACACGATCTGCTTTATTGACAGCCCAAGGGAACACGATTCCCTTCAATGAATATCATTTGGCATATTCCCATCCCACGGCCTCAATAATTTACAGTATTGATTCGAGACAAAGTCATACACTGTGAAGTGGATGGAAGCATACAGTACTTTCATTTAATGGTTTAGTGATCTGTAGCGCTGATTTTGTACACAACTGACAACAATGGAACATACTTTCTGAATGGCTTGGCCTGTAGGGAGTATAGAAACATAGGTATCAATCCACATGAAATGGGGTTTTCTACAAGACGGATGGCATGTTGTGCTGGTACTTTATGTCTGACAACCCTGGTGGTGGCAAATGAGGGGATGAAATGCATTATTTGCCACATAAACACAACACAAAACGAAAGCACCTCATCCACATTTTTTTGGACACTCTGCATGAAAATAAATGATTTCCCCTCAAATTATTAATGTTATTGTCCGCTCTTCTTTGACATTTCCAATCAATTACAGATTGTATCCAAGTGATTTAATTCGATTTCATGTTGCAGCGGAGCGATTTTGGAATGCTCTGCATTAATCAAAGAATTATGCGGAGTGGAACACAGGGGAGGCCTGTTCTTACCGTTACAGCCAAATCAATCAGACCCTGCTCAGCCTCTCACATACACACAAGCCATTCTTAATCTCCTGATAGGAGTGTTTCCATCTCTGGCTACCCCACAATACATGAGAATAATAAAGCCTTTCTGTTGTTTACACACACTCCTGATAGTAAACCCTGAAGTCACATTAAGAGAGCTGAAGAGCGGTGTTGTGAATCCCTGCGCTGTCAGTCAAACAAGACCAACATGAAACCCTGCCTCGAGGGTACTGTGCAACATTAACAGAGTGAAAGTTAATGTTGCACGGCATTACTTTACCAGTAAGTATGAAACTCCATGAATGCACAAATACTCTGCTGAAACACTGAACTCTTTATATTCAAGGAAGAATGAATGTAGGAGGGATGTAGAAGGCATCCCTTCACGCATCTGGATTCCCACCTCCCCCATCCAGATGCGCAAAACTAAATTAAACTCCAATCTTGATGTCTTGCTGGGCCTTGCAAAAGGATGACAAATCATGCTTCTTGCCAGGCCAAAGATAAATTCTACCACCCACAGTGTGCAAACGTGTGTGGGGTTGGGGGAGGGGTATACTGTTAGCAGTTATGTCTGTATTAGCTGTAAAACAGTATTGTCTGGGAACTCCACATCTTCAAAGCTCCAGTAATGAATAGGTAGTTAAAGGAGAGCGATCTCGTAATTCAGATGTCTGAAGGTTTTCAGATATGTTTATCTACCCCCAGCACAATTACATTACATTTTTCTACTGCACCTAATGATAATGCATCAAGCTAACAAAGTGAAATTAAAGATAAAGGTTTAGTGGTGGACATTTTATTTAAGCTAATGGTTTAGTTTATACAAAGGGTGCCAAGCTTGATTCATTAAATTGCACTGTTTTGTCATTTTCAAAGACAATGCTTTACTTTGTGAAATCGGGTCCAGTGTAAATGCATAGGCTATAACATATTGTTTTTTTTTGTTTGTTTTTTTTAGCTATTACCTTACTGTAAATAAATGGACAAAAATGCTGTGCTGGCTCTGGCCAGTGAGGTACTATGCAGTACCTCACTCTGCCTGTAACGCCCCCCTAAGCCCCCTATTCATTATAATGGATAAATGTATGGCTAATACATCTTTAACTGATCAGTTTTTTAAAAAAAGGTAAAAAATTCCCCGTTTTGTTTCTTTACCAGACTGTGAACTTGTTTATTTTTACTGTAAAGTCAGACATTTAAACATTGTAGTCTATGAGGATTGTCTCCCTTTTGCAGCCAGACTCAAGCGACCAATTACCTGCAGGGTTTGGCACTTCCCCGTTGTATTCATTTCTCAGGGTCCCGTCTGGCTATTACCCACTTCAGTCTAGCCGCAGAATTGGAACCCACCTCTCCTTGCCCCCCCCCCCCGCACCCATGAATGATCTCCATTCACACCTCTGAATGATGCACACTTAATCCGTTATGGGATGAAGGCGATAAATTATTCAGCCAAGTGCTGCCGTCCTGCCCACTTTATCAAACAATGTGCTTATAGTCCCTAAGAAAAGCACAATGACAGCCAGAAGCTTAGAACACCACATGTATCAAGAGTGTTGATATTGTCAGAAACAGGTAGCTGAAAACCTTAAGTTTTTTTATTTCATTTGACTGAGTCGTATATGTGGGTACTCTTATCGAGGGTGTCGTGTGCTCAGTCTGTGGCACCTCTCCAACAACAGGCCCCCAGCAGGGGACCAGGGGATTAGAGAGGGACTGTGCTGACATCTCTTGAACGCGTACCACTCGGCCAGGCGTCTCCTGACTATACTGGAACCGTATTCACACTGGCATCACACCATAAAAGCCACAAGCAGGCTGCCCAGCTACTGCATAGCTGCCCAGTAATTATCCTATTAAAATGGAGATCCATCCAGGTATAGTAGAACTCTAGCACCAGTATGAGGATCAACCGTATTCATATGTAAAGCCCTGGGGCAATGTCACACTGGATTTATATTGAGGATCTATTTCTTCTCAGCCAGAGACTGGAGTCACAATGTCCTCCTGGTTCATCTTTCAGCTATGGTCAAATGCTGTGCCCTTTAGGGCAGAGAGCGTTATTTGAAGCCATACAGTAAAAGTGTGGCTTACAATAAAGTTTGACCTTGTAAATATAGAACAGATGTCAGCTTGAGGCAATTCTCAAATATACTGGTGTGTGTGGTTTTTTTTTTGTTACCCAAAGTCCTTTGAAGCTATTGTATCTAGACAATATAACCAGCGGTAATGAAAAATAACTGATCAACCACCGGAATGACATCATTAACTCCGCTGGGAAAGGCCATCTTTCTCCTTGAGGAATTTCTGCCCATCTGAACACCATCCCTCTCTGTGTTGAATCACTGGCTACATCAGCCGCCTAGAACCACAAAATTAAGCTCTTAAATTTCCCTAACAGCGGCAGATGAGTGATGCATCTCTCTGGCTCGCGGGCACTATCATCCTTTACCAAAGACATGCTGCTTGTCTTCAGATGGACCTGTGTCTGCTGTATGTGATGTCATGGGCTGCACAATGCACGGCTACAACATACTCTATTATTAACTGTATCATTATTAATGGGATGCTGAACTGATGAAAACTGTGTTGTTGTGATCTAATTATAACTAATTATTAAACATTAAATGCTGCGCTCACACATGCAGTGAATGGATGTTCGTACAACCCGGTATGAACCCAAGAGCGAAGTAGTCTCCCATTGGCTCTGTTTATACCTGGCTAAATACACATCTTGGGCTATCTGATAGCAACATGACAGCCGCCAATACACTGGTGCATCGAAGTGTCTGGAAAGTGTAAAAGAAATAGGGTTTCTAGTTGTATTCATGAGAGCATTGGTCAAGAGAAGCTACTGTACAGTACATTTGAATTAACACGCCACCGATGTTATCAGATCCGACATCCGAGCCAACATCAGCAACAGAAAGAACAACAGATATTTCTGGGTGGTCTGAAAAAAACCTATAGATTAAAACTTGACGGCTTATCTCAACTGTGCATTTATGAGCAGATTTCCAAGCAAATGATGCAAAATGGCTATTGCTGCAATTCAAAAGAAAAAGGAAACTGTTGATCTGATTCTCATACATGAAAACATTGTGGCAACAAGTGATGTATGCCCTCATTTGCATATTTATTAGGAAAGCAAAAACCGGTTCTCAAGTGGTCACTGGAGATGCATGCTGATGTCAGGTGTGGGGATGTGTAGCCATATTAACACAGAGGGAACTGTCCACACCAATTTGCCTCTGCCCAGATCATTCCATGTGTTGGCTAGCAGGTGAAAGACAAACAGAAAGGAGAGGGCAGGCCGATGGACAACTGACGGAACAAAAGACTAAACGATGTCCGTTTAGCATGTTGACCTGGAGGCTGTTGTGTTTGAGTTCAGAATACTCTGATGAAAAATTTACATTCTAGATCACCTCAATCAATACTCCCATTAAGCTCTAATCAATTGACCATTAACAAGCTGTTTCTCAGGATAACGCTGGCCATGGATTGCCTATCACTGGTTAATGCAGCGCAAGAAGAGGTGCTGTAAAACCATAGAGCCCATTACGAAACACTCAGAAATGCAGAATCCAAGCCAAGTTTTATGTAACATTACGGCAAAAGACTCAGACTGTTACAATGATGTTATGTCGTCCAGAATATCAACTATTGAGGCACAGAAGACAAGTTGCATGGCCCATACTGTACAATACGACTGACAGCAGGGATCTGTTGTTACCTCCCCTCAAAATCCAACAACTATCCCCTGGTTAGCAAGGTATAGGGCTGGGAGGCCAAGTTCTACCTGACTGTTATAGACAGGCTGAGTATATTCTCCACACATGGGAAGACAAAGGAATGGAGAACTTTTTAAATTCATATAAAATGACAAGTTGAAAGTTTTATCATCTTACTGGCTGAGCCTGAGTCTATAAGTGGCATGAACTATTTGGGGAAAAACCTGAGCTTATAAAGAACGCCTTATTCAATCAAATTGACATTTTACAACCAATTAGAGCACAGGTAAAGTTTTAGGTCAAGTGTAATTTTGAATATTGTCAAGACTTTCTTGAAGGTTGTGAAACAAGTTTAGTAGCATGCGACCTCCTGTGTGGCATCTTAATAGTGGTCAATCTCATGCGGTACATCTCCATATAGAGAAGAACACAAGCTCTTTATCCCTGAATGTACTCTTCTACTGGCGGGGCACTGGAGGTGTGTGGGCGCAGAGATAAACGAGCTAGGAGAGGGGATTAAAATGTCCCAAATCTTGTGGCTGTTTAATTGAAACCTCCCCCGGGACCATGCAGAGGGCCAGTAGGGGCGGAGAGGTTGTCTTAGGAGCCACTCCTGCGAGCCTCATAGGTGAATCCATTTGCCTCCATGCCTTTCAATAGGAGATGATTAATTGGGTGCCATCACTGTCCTACTGGGAATGGGGGAGTGCCGTTGCCCGTCGAGACGCACCCTCGTTGTGGCCTTTATGTCAGAGCTAGTAGGGCAGCGATCCTTCCATCAGGGGGTGTCTGTATTGATCGATAATTCATCTTAACATTAAATAGCATTTTCTTTGTGTTACAGGGAGGGGAGTCATTTTTCTGAGGACATGCCACTGTTTTCTCCCTGATAGCCAGATTTGCCCCCGCTCAGACAAGACCAAATGAACTCTTTTGATTCGACCGTTATTGATCTGTCACATGCAGTTGGGAGATAAAAATATAGGCACGATTGTGCAATAAACATACAGCAAATTAAAAGTTTAAATTGTGTTGTTCACATCCTGATGTGCCCCCATGACCAAACACTGCATATAATACAGTTATCCATGCTATAGGTATTTTATTTTTGCGTCTTTTTTGTTCCTTTGCAAAATCGAGCACAGAGCTGTCAGTGAGCGATGACTGAGCTGAACGATGACTTCCGTCAAATCGGTCAGTGGTTTGACGAGGTTGTATTAGCAAGCCTCCTTTGTCTTGTTATTGAGCGAGATGGTGATTGATGATGAAGAAGGCATATGGTACAAGGTCACAGCATTTTGTGTGTCACGCGCAGACGTATTTGTGCTCAAGAAAATCCATCAAAAACAAGCTTAAATCATAAAAGTAGTAATATCTTCTCAAAACAAAAACACCGAATGGCCCAGTGCATGATACAAAATGATTGTTTATGCAATTCAGCCAAAGGAGTTCTGTTGCAAAATCAGCCAGATATTGATATAATCAAAAATCAGTGAGTTATATATCCACTGCCCTAATAGCAAGATGTGAGCCAGCATCTCACTGTGGCCAGTGAATAAGATGACTTACAAGTCCGGAGATTAATAAAGACAGAAGATGGAAACAAAAGGCATAGAAATTATTTTAGGGTGATGATGGCCAATTTAAAGCTAAGCAAATAGCACTTGTATGAAATGTAGCAGGGCAAAGATGAGTCACCCATTAGCTAAAGATATCCTCTCACGATGGGTTTAATTCTACTGCAAATGTTTTTGTTTAAGATTGATTTCCAGAAATGATTGACATGCAGCACCATTGCTACTGTAGAAGCAGTGTAGTAGTTCATTAGAGACTAATTATTTCAATTTAATTGAGTTTAAAAGCCAAGTTTTGTTTAAAAATGTATAACAAATTGACTATTTCTTTACCTTGAACTTACTCAGCCTAACAATTATTTTGCATATGGCCACAATATGTATTAAAGGTAACTAAACTCCTATTATTCTGGCCTCACCCTTAATTCACTTTAATTAATTTAGCACTGATGAGAAAATCCTTTTTTTTTGTTCATCAGATTAGAAATGGTTGCTCAGTTCTCAATTACCTGCTTAATTAAAGCTTTGTGAGCTTGTTTGTGTGACATCCAGTGTGTTCTAAAGCATATACCCAATATGCACATTTTTGAATAGAACAGGACATGGTCAACTAACAATAGCTACTGTAACAAATTAAAAAATCAGCTTGCGTTTAGTTCCTTTGATCAACAAGTAGTAAAATGCTGAGGTCATTTTCAAAGTCAAAGTTTAGAAAGTTGTTTAAAAAAAAACAATTATAATACTAATCCTCTACTGCCACTAAACATATTTTGAGCTCTGTGTGTGCATTATTGTGATTGACAGGCAATGTAATATCGCAGGACCAATCAGGACCTGTACTTGTACTTTTTTCATTGCACTGTCCAAAATCTAAATTGATTCAGGTAGGAGCTATTAACCATATATATTGTCACAGAGCATTTCACTCACATTTCTCAGAATGTACATGTATAGCCCTTAAATTCTACCTATAACACATTTAAGAACAATGTGATTAAACATGCAAAATAACACTTCTCATTCAAAATAATTTTATACATTTTATTAAACTATATTTCACAATTTTTCACAACAAAATTTCACAAAATTCCATACGATTTCATTGTGAGGATTTTGTTTTAGTCATCGGCAGAGTTAAAATTGCATCTCTTTTTATATAATATGATGGACCTTTAAATAAGAAATATGAAACGTGGGAAGTGTCAGCTTCACTTCTGTCCTTTACCATCTGGTGGCACTGTTCCAGCTTCAAACAACCCAGTATGTGTGGCTCACGTGGAGTTCCATTATAAAACCAACATCGACAAAGCAGCTGAACAAAGGCTTCTGCCATTGACAAAACATTCATCCGGCTATTACAATAGCAATATTCCTGTCCTGGCTATTAGGAGAGTAATCTTTAAGTGACACAATCGTCTCAAGTGAGGACCCTAGACACTTCACTGTACTAATCACTGCACAAATGTCAATGTATGCCATCATTTTTATGGAAAGTAAATCTAAATGTTTTTTTAGTAATAATAATTAAGGCCTATCAAACACAGAGTACACACAATTAGCTGTAGATACTGTAGATCTACATGGCCGTATCAGGACACAGCAAGAAGTAACTGACAGTTCTACATTCAAATTCATCAGGTAATTGGTGGAAATCTCATACTGTGTTAATAAGGAATAGGGATACTTCTAACTGCCTGTAACCTCAGCAATACTTGATTCCCCACATAATATCATCTTTAATCATGTTAGAATGTCCCTCCCTCTCTTTCCCCACTGTATGTGAAATGTATTATCACTTTGCAGCAGAGCAGCTGCGTCTGTGTTCAGAAACGGGTCTCTTCCACTAGGTGATGATGTTGGGGTTACACAGAATACAGAAGAAGCAAACATGCAGTACACCTCAAAGCCAAGCCGCAGATATCAAGAGGTAATGCTGTGGCACCAGAGCTAATGCGGCCCTTAAGGTAGCCATCCATTGTGTGTGACTTGATGGTTCAACTGCAGCGCGTCGCACCGTGAGCTAATGGCCTCCCCCAGAACGAGAATGGCCCTCGACGTGAGACGGGGTTCAGCCCAGCCCCACTCCTCTCTGAGTGGCAGCGACCCCCCCCGTACCCCGCCCATCTTTTTGAGTGTCAGCAGCCCCCCCCCCTCGTCCTCCACCCAGCCCTAATGAGCCGTCTCCTGTGGCAGGGCTTTTACCCCCGCTAGGGGTAAAGAGGCCATCGTGTCGCTCATCTAAAGATGACACATAGCCATGACTTCCCCCTAATTGTGTGCGTGTGTTGGCTCATTTGTTTTCGTCGTTAAAAATGCAGCCCCCATATTCAGCCCCCCCCCCCCCCCCCACTGGTAGACAGCCTGTAAGCAATTTGGAGGAGCAGATCATAGCTGCTGGCATGGAGGGAGTGTGGAGCCTGCCTCTGATGTATGGAGACACCCAGAGACTCACAAACAAAAGGTTCACAGTGAAATTACTAAACATAAACACTATTCCTTATGCAAACACACACACACACACACACACACAAGTGCGCACGGGCTCATAAGCATGCACGGTCACACACGTGCACACAAGTGCGACCCCCGGGGAAATGGGTGAATGCTGTCTGTGGCACATTTCAAAGTGGTAAACATCAAAACTAGACTGAGTGAGACCTGTAGGAGAGGAGACCTTTAGCAGCCACATTAAATATTGACGCCGCTAAAGTTATGCAGATTGTTTATTGACCGCTGCAGAAGGGAAATGGGGCAGAAAAAAAAGATCACGCCTGTCTAGCTAACTCCATTTCTATTGTAATTAGTTTGTTTGATTTCTGAATACTGTTCAGAAACTGAATATACTCTTGAGCAAGCAATTCAAAGAATAATGAGCTAAATATGTTGCTCCACCAAAGTGCTTCCCCTGTACAATACTTTAGCCTTAACAGAAGAGGCCCCCTCTCAAATGTAGACACAATTAGTGTGTCATTTGTCAATCTTGCACAATTACGGCTGATTAAATATAAAGGGCTTCTGCTCTCTGTCACTTGACTTGGCTATGACATTAGCCAGGCGGCGTTTACATTCGCCCTGCTCTGGTCAACATTAGCCTAATGCCCCAGAAACATCCTGTTTCACCAAACAAGGAGATTAGGGCAGGAGATTGCTGTGTATTAGAGTAATAAACAACACTTAGAAAACCTTGATTCAATTAGATTTCAACTTTAGTCAGAGAAATGGTGAAGTCAACGGGGACAAAGGAATCAACAGATTTAAAATCTTACTACGTAACTGTTGAATATTTATACTTCAAGTAACTTACGGTATTAGTACCTATATCATTTGTATTTAAGGCAGGGTAGATCTACAGTAGGATATAATGCACTAGGTTCACAAGTTATAATTCATAAGTGTACTGTAAATATATTATTGATTTTCTATGTTTTGACCGGCATATCACTGTTTAGAGTCTCTGCACTGTTCACATGAAAATGCTCTGCTCATGCCAGTAGAAATATGGAGGTATACACTAACTGCCTGTATATCTACACATTTTCTCTGCACTTTATTGTAAACCCTTGAATTAGTCTCATTCTGTAATATCACAAAACAAACCACTTGGACCCACAGATCTATACTGTATATGGACCATTATCAGAAAGATAAATGTTGGAACAAGAGTATAACAATTTCCTTTGTTCTATCGATGGCCTACATCGTCATAATTTAAACATTCTAATCCAAATCGCACCTCATCGTGTGAATTATAATGAGGACAAACATTGTCTTCTACCTGGGAGAGACACGACATGCTGCTGAAAAGCACTGAGATGTAAATTAAGCTCAGCGTGTTTAATCAAGGGAGGTGGGGATCTATTGTTTTACAGTCAGACCACCTGCTTCACGGTACAGGGGACAGTGGCTTTGGATGACGGGGGAGGGACAGACCCCGGCCCAGCGAGAGACACATAACACGGTGGGTCCTGATGTGTATAATGAAGAACGAGAGAGAGAGAGAGAGAGGGAGAGAGAAAGAGAGAGAGAGAGAGAGACACACACATACGGTAGGAATACATGTACAATACAATACACATTCTTCCAAGAAAAAAAGAATTCAAGACTCAATTTCCTTACAGGGCTCTCATGTTAATGTCACATTCCACAACATAATTTCCAGTCATCGTGAAATTTTACGGCCGCCATTACACATGGCGAACGATATCAAAGAACAAGTCCAATTTGCAATAAAGATTTACGCCGCAGACACACACCCTCCCTCGCCAATGCAGCGCAGGGCGTAAAGGCGGAGGAAGAAGAAAACTCTCCGGGGTGAGTCGACCGCGGATGTGCCTCCGCTGAAACCAGGCTGCCCATTATGTTCACTGGTGCCTGGCAGTGCCAGGGCCCCATCGCCAGCCCAGTGTGTCGCTGTGTTACGGCATGTCCTGACCTTCTGTTCATCCAGCCAACTCGGGCGCCGGCACCCAGCCAGGCAGTGTGTGCCCCGGTGATTTAATCCCCCCCCCCTCCCCCCCCCACTATGCAACTATACGCCAGGAGATACCCATTGGGGTTGGCACTGCAGTGGCGGTGGGTGGGGAAATGGGAAGGGGGGATGGGGGGGCAATGGCAAAACCTTCCTTTGTTGATGTACAATAGACTTACAGTATGCAGTAATACAAAGAGAGGAAGACAGCGATACAGTGTTTTTGCCTTGGGCGAGACACCTGTTAGTGTCTTGACATGACAGAGAGAGAGAGAGAGAGGGGAGATCAGACAGCAAGCTCTGGAGAACTGGTTTGTGCAACGTGTGAGCGCGGCGCAGCTCCCATCGCTGAAGCAGTTGTTGATAAACGCTTCTCTTACACTCTTTCAAGCCCCTGCTAGTCATTATGCATTTAAAGCAACTTCCCACGCGCTACTTCACAAAGTCAGACAAACAAGCGCAACTCGAGATACCCACGGTTGCGGGTGAAACCCCATTTCTCATCGCAGAGTGTGAAAATCAATAGCCCTCAAAAGCAGCAGGAGGAAAACACGGTGTGCTCCCTCCACCAATGCAAATGTTTCCACGGATGTCTGCTAAATAAAAGGATATACTGCGTTAAAGAAGACGGTAAATCAGAAGGGGCAGCAGCTCTGCAGTCTTGGTGAAGACGGGCTCTATTTAACAACGCTGTCCGCGTGCATTAACGCTTCTTTAAGAACATGCTTCTGACACGTCGTACTGATAGCCACCATATTGAGTACACTGTAATTACAGCGCGCTCTCAGCTGCTGACAGTACCCCTTATACTGCTGTTGTGAGAGACATATGTGTCCATACCTGCAGGGCTTTTACTGAGAGGGAGACAGAGCGAGCACGTACATGGGTGAAGAGGGATCAGGCTGACAGGCTGATTGGCATGCAGGTGCCGTTCCATCGGAGCTCCTCTGAATGCAGCTATATTTTGCAGCAAGCCTCTGACAAGCAGGTGCCACTCAGTAACGCAAGCCCCGTTCACAGCCGCTCTTCAGAGTACAAATGGTGCCGGTGGTACAAATAACCGTTCCATAGCTATGTTATCACGTTGAGCCGTGACGCTGAAAGCCCGCGCGGCTAGCTAAAACAGCACGACGATCTGGCTGGAGTCCTTAACGACAGCGAAAAGGAAATTGGTAGCAAATGAGGTGATGTGACATTTTCTGGTGTGTAAGCGTTTCGCTATCAGCAACCCGTGCTAACGTGACAGCTGACGCTGTGCTACTCCAACACTATCCACCTGCTTCCTTGAGGGAAGGGTTCAAAGAGATACTCTGGTTCCCACGATGCGCTGACACACAATACAGTGACGGGCACAGATAGCTTCAGGATGGAAGAATCTCACAGGCGACTGTGGTGCCTCCCGGAGTGATATACTGTATCCCGGGCTTTACATGTACTTTTAAAGTATCCTACAGCTCTGACAGACGTACAGTATACTCTCCAGTACTGTAGGTGGGAAATTAGTGCATTTCTTAGCTTGAGAGAACACCAACGGTAACTGTTATAAAATATCTTCCGACTAAATACACACCCACACACGCACACAGGGATCCTTTATATTTGAAGGCTGCAGCATTAGATTTGCAGTCACCTCTGCCCGTACAACCAAGGACGTGTTCATGGGCGTGTGGATCTATAATCCATTCTAATGATTCAGGAATCATCTCACTGCCCTTCACAGACCGTTCCACAGGGACAGGGGTTAAGGGCCGGGGCTTTTTACATTTCAAATGTCCTCACGCTTGAGCGGACACCAATTTCAGGCAGAATTGCGTTGAGGATTATTTCAAAACACTGGGCCCATTACCCAGTGTGCAATCTGACACCCTCTGCAGCCAATTCAACCCAATCTAACACCTTTGGATCTCTGGCTTTCCTGGTCATCATTATCCCTTCTCTCCCGTTTTCTCTTTTCCCGTCAGTGTCCATGCCGTGCCGCCAATGACACCTGACCATGTGGTTTCTTAAGGATCTCACCTACTGACTTAGCAAAGATGGAAGCACCATTTGCACCCATACAGCACAGAGAAGACGTGCAAATAAATGCAATAAGTGATGCCGAAAGCCAACATAAAAGCACAAAATTAAGGAAATCAGATACGTTACAGCTGCATCTACAGTATCCAGAATGTCTGCTGTCTATGACAGGCTGAAGACTAGAAACAGCGACAATCTATCAAAATGGCCCTCAGACAGCAGCTATCCTCCAAGTGGCAACAATGTCATAGGTTCAGTAAGAGGTTCAGTAAGAGGCCGTCTCCGCCTTGTCACCGGGGGGACGGACATCTTTTGATCAGTGGGTGATTAAACTCTGATCCATGCCAACATGATGGATGTACTCCCGACAATGGTAATTAGGGCGTGTCTAAAATAGTGATTACAGTAGCTTGTGTATGATTATGGCTCTTGTTGCCCTGCATTGCACCACATTACACTACGCTATGCTAAAATACAAACATTATGCAAAGAACCATTGGCAGCAATGTGTTTCTGCTGACGTAGGAACCAGGGGAATGTTCACTGTAGGTCCTTGACTGCCTGATTATGGAATCAGACCTTGCAGAGCCCATTCAGAGAGCTGTGAAAAGGCAAAGGGGCCAGTGAGTGCATAGAAAATGTTAACAAGGTCATGCTGACCAGTACAAACAGATTCAGGGCCTAAAAGATGCATTTGAAGCAAGACACAGCAACGCTTCCAGTGTTACTGGAACACACAGGCTTGACGAATCTATTAGTATGCATCCATAGACACATTCCCTCCCCCATACGTCTGATTTTCGTATTTTTCCAGAGAACGCTATAGTACGTATATGAAATCTTCCTCGCTAGGAAGGGATATAGGGATATAGTGTCTAGCCACAAAGCAATCATTCAGTTTATATTCCTGCCAGTATTTTGGATCCTGAGGGGCTCACAGTAACATGCTGACACCATTTTATCCATTTAGTAGAAAAGGAGAGAGTGCTTTGCAGTTTTATGATCTTATCCCACTTGGCGTGATTTCTGTCGTTTCTGGTATGTCTAACGCCCAGGGCATGGAAAATAGAAAATATGCCTTTGTGCTCTCTCTCTCTCTTTCTCTCTCTCTTTCGCTCACTCTCTCTCTCTCGTTCTCTCTCTCTCTCCCCTCCTTGCTGTTTGTGTTATGTGACCGAGAGTGAGGGAGAGCAAGTCAGAGAGAATACGCATCACTAAAATGTTGGTGT
This sequence comes from Amblyopsis hoosieri, assembly GCA_027564755.1. Classification (NCBI taxonomy): domain Eukaryota; kingdom Metazoa; phylum Chordata; class Actinopteri; order Percopsiformes; family Amblyopsidae; genus Amblyopsis; species Amblyopsis hoosieri. The sequence continues at coordinate 24,204 of JAODUE010006099.1, forward strand.
GTGGGTGTTTGTAGCTCAGAAGGGCTCATTCTCCATTCACTTTCAGTAAAATGGGGGAGGGGGGAAGGGGGGTGAGTGGGATAAATAAATTAGTAAACAAACAAACAAAATAGCATGTTTGTAATACTGTCAGTTCAGTTCAACGTTATTGCCAGACTATTGTCAGGTCCATTAGAGACATGCAACACAGACAAAATACAACACATGACTGTACATCTAAAGTAAAAAAAAGTTTAAAAATTATAATAAAACAAAAGCAAGCATTTATACCAATGTTTCCACATCGATAGTACAATGCTAATACTGTATTTTTATTTGTATAATGTTTTATCAAAACCGTTTAGCTCCACTTACGCTTACACGCTTACAGCTACATCGGTACATTTGGTGTCACAGAGGATGCCCCCGGGTTGGGTGCTGGTCGTGCCTCATGTCCTTAGAGACATGAGGTAATAGCTGGTGAGAGACACAACCTCACCTGGTCTAACAGGCTGAGTGTTGCAGGTCGTTGAGGCACTTACACGCTTCTCATCTGTTTTTTTGGATGTGGGGGAAACCGGAGCACCCGGAGGAAACCCACGCAGACACCATGCAAACTCCACACAGAAAGGACGGGACGACCGGGGTAAACCAGAGATATTTGCTTAATTTGACCTAAAGTGTATTACTGTAGCTTCCAATCGCTGATTCGACCTTTAACTATGAACAAATACAGCCACAAATTGACAATATTCCTCCCTAGCGACAACCCATTTAGAATAATGGGGGTGAAACAAACGAAGGAATAGTTGTTCTAGTGTGTCTGAGCAGAAGACAAAGATAGAGAGATGAGCAAAAGAGATGAGACTGTAAGATGGAGGGAAGGACAGCAGAATATCTGTGACAACATGACATCACCGCGGCTGAAGACAGCGGGTGTCCTGCCAGACATTAAATCAGCTCCCCTGCTTCGCTCCCTTTGGGCTCGCCTACTGACAGTCAGCCTCAGACTTCGCATCACCTGGTCCAGCCCAGGTATAAATAACCTACATAAAGAAGCCCAAGGACACCTCTTGCTCTAATTTCACATCAGGGCAGGTAGTAAAATAAAGTCTTTCCGCATGTAATCATCATACTGCCATGAAGGTGAAACTGTATGGATGGAGACACAATGAGTCAATGCTGTCACCTCCAACTCACACCTCCTACATTATAAACTATAGGGCACTGAAAAACCTCACAAATTGCAATGCTAAACTGTTGTATTGTCAGTAGTGAATTCAAAACTTTAGACAATTTTAAGAAAGCAATCAATCAAAACTGTCAGAACATTTGTATATTGTTTCTTCAAATGATACAGAACACATAACAGCTGGTCAAATGCACAAAAATGCACAAAAATGCCATAAACCATTAAAATATTGACACAAGTATTGATATACTTTTTTTTTCAGTTGTTCATAACACAAACAAAGCCAGTAATTTGTGTGCATGAAGCACAACAAAGACTATGAGTTTTCTCTTTCATCAACTGTAAGACAGAAACGTTACATGGAGCACAAGAGACAACAGGCAAAGCTTCAAATGCTGAATTTGCCACAAAGTAATTACCATTTTCCCACTGAAAGTAACAGAAGTGTATGTGCCTGTTTATTCCCCATCTGTGAAGGGATATGTTTCAAACTGTTCTCTTTTCCATTTATTTTGCTCTGACTCTGACAAATACATTTTTGGCATTCATATCCTTTCGAAATTAAAATCTATTTTCATGTGCAACCTTGTAGTTGCAAAAATCTGTTCACTGTATTCCTTGTTACGATATAATAATATGTTCAAATAGAATTAAACCATGTCAGTTGCATAATGGGAATAGCAATTACTTTTAAGATATAAGAGAAATTATATATATACTATATATATATATATACAGTACTCAGCGTAAATTAGTACACCCCCGTTGAAAATGAAGATGTGTAACCATTTCTCAGTGAATACCAGAACAATTAGCTGACATTTGACAAGTTTCATAAAACATTTGCATTCTTTAATAACAAAATGGTTGGTCACCAACATCAATAGGGTAAGAAAACAATGCATTTTATTCAAATGAGGTGTTAAGTACAAATGAGTACACCCTGCAACAAATTCTACCAAATCTAATATTTTGTATGGCCTCCATGATTTTGAATGACAGCACCAACTCTTCTGGACATACTGTAGAGTGAACAAGTTGGCGACATACTGCCATGTCTATCTTTTTCCATTCTTGAGACTGGATCAGAGACTGGATGCTGGATGGGGAATGATGCTCAACCCGTCTTTTCAGAGCTCCCCATAGGGTTGAGGTCAGGTGACATACCTGGCCACTGAATCACATTCACCCTGTGCTTCCTTAGAAATGCAGCAGCGGCCTTGGCTGTACGTTTTGGGTCATTATCCTGTTGAAAGAGTGCAGGGCGACCCAGGGTGCGGAGAGATAGTAGCTTTTCTCTTTCAGTATTTCGCAGTACATCTGTGAATTCATGACGCCCTCAATGAAGTGCAATTCCCCAACACCTTCAGCACTCATACAGGTTTAAATCAGATTGTTTAAAAAAACACAGTTTTCTATTTTTTTACTGACAAATGTAATTTGCAACCAAGGAACCAGAGTTGCTGGAATATTTTATTCTATAGGATGCCATAGAAAGTATTTATTCTAAGAAGAGACGTGATTTACTGAAAAATATGTTGGGGTGTACTCATTTATGCTGAGTACTGCATATAATAAATCATATTATTCAAAGAAAATGACTGCCCTGTGACATTTCTCATAGTTCCTCTGCTCTGTCTATATAATAGCAAGTGGAGTTATTCATTTGTCACCGTCAGGTGAAAGTGCATATGAAAACCACTTGTGTTAAAAGCCAGGGTCACTGTGAAGCTCATGTCTTGATCGTTCCATCTTCCACAAGGTCAGGATCTTGCCAGGTTCAATTGCCCTGGCACATAGGGACACGTGTGAAGAGGTTACAATACATTGTGTTTATTATCCCCTCAACGGATGGATATTCATCAGCGAACAGGCTACAAGGGTCATGGACCAGACACTATTGATTTAATTTGATAGTTCTACCAAGCTGTGCCATATGTGGCTTTCACGCACGATGACAATGGTGTCTTGGCCTTGATCCACTTGGCATTGACCGCTGGTGTCGGCAGCCTTTGGATTGACACTTGAGTGGGGAAGCAGCCGTTGGACAAGGTTGTCCTAACCTTAAGACTGCAGTGCTTTTAGACAAATGTGTTTATTTCTCTTCCACTGTTGCTTAATTCAATCACATGCACATAATTGACTCAACCATCGTTCAGTTAAAAATCATGCACTGTATTTGGGCTCTCACAGCACAGACCCGATATATTTGGTATTACAGCAAAGACAACATGTGGCAGCACAACTAGTTCAGTTACGCAGGGATACTGAAAGGAACATTAACCTGGCAGCCCCTCACATACATTTTGCCTTCAAGCACGGCCCATTTTGAAGAGTAATGGACCTTTTGAAATCAACAGGGTGCCACACAGCCTTAAAGAATATGAAGCGGGAGTCTCACAACACCTTATTTCACACATGTTGGACTGGTCGCAGCAGGAGAATATTTTTGGTATGTATGCTTGAAAAAGCATACATACTGCATTTATATTGGCTCAGGTATTCTCAATAAAGGGTATACATGGTTCCAGATGTGAAATGATCTCTTTTAGACATGATAGGCTATATTTAGTTAAAAATGTATGTTTGATTAGCTACCTGTAAGACAAAACATATATTATTATTATTGTTAAGCACGTACTGTAAAGGTATAGTAAGTGTAACAGTGTCCAGCTGGTAAGACGCCCAGCAAAGTTAATCCTCATTCTCCGACACTTCATACTGTAGGTGGTGTAAATTTGGATGCACCGGTTGTTCATGTGAGACAGGCAGATGAGTCCTGATAAGCTCACAAATGAGTGGATCTCTTAATTACATTAGTATTTTCATTAAAAACTGTTTATTGTGCACATGACGTGGTTATAAAGAACGCTAATTCATTTTGCATACAGAATTAACTGACAAGCCCACAAGGCGCTAAGATGTACTATATTTTAACATCCCTTTTAGCTTCCACGTTTCTCAAAGCCATGTTGGCAGAAGTAGGCCTATACCTGGGTGGTGGGGCAGCATATGATGCCAACATGGCTCCAATGAGCCTCGTTTCGCCTCTCCAGACGACAACGTTAAAAGCTGCGTTTTAAAAAGTCTCCACTGTGGAACGAGGTTTGAAGTCTGGTTTTACAGTCCAGAAGTCTACGGTGTTGTCTGGACACAAGGAAACAAAACTTTTCTGTTTTCATCATTGTCGTGAGAATGGAGCCTGTCATTCTCGAGAACCATTGATAAATTCAAACTAAAAAAAAATTACAAAAAACAACTCTCCCTTTCATGCCCGAGGTTCTACCTCAGAATCTCCGCCCCACACATTGGAAAGGCATTAAGAAGGCTTGCGTGTGGCCTACACCACTTGTTTAGGATCCTATTTAAGAAACCAGGGCTGTGTAGAAGTACCACCAGATTACTTTTTTTCAGCTCGTACAAAGAACAGTAAGCTACATTAGCAGACCGTGAGGAGATATTTGGTGAAATTGACTAAATGTGTATTAGTTTACAATCCATTACTATACATTTAGTAACTGTTTCACCATTCAACAGGAACATGCTAACATGCTATTTCATCCAAATGGTTCCATTTTACTTTTCGTAAAACATGCTTTTATATTGCATCTCCATCCATCATGGTAACTAGTGGTGACTGTCCCCACTATGGTTTCGGAGCCTCCAAACATGATCTTTCTCCATTGTGTCTCCCCCAAAACCCTGTTCAAACAGGTTGACAGGGTCAGACTAGACAATCTCAGTTGGACTAAGGGTCTATGAGGACAAGCATCTTGTGCAGGCCTGTCAGAAATGAGGTATGGAGCATAATTATATGTGTTTTAAGCTGTCAGAGTACTAGTCCCTCTGAAAGGACGGACACTCTACACTGCCTGCTTTTATGTGAGACATGCAGGCTCAACCTGATGGCTCAATGCTCTTAAATGTCAGCCCTGCTTTGAAACCAATTAAAAATGTTTGGTACTAAATCTAACTTATATTGTTGTTTTAGTAACTTAAATATATTATTCAAAGAACTATTTAAAACTCTTTAGCAAGCACTTTATAACAGTAATCTCTTCACTCCTCACCTTTAGAAATGTGTGCTAAATTGTATATTCATGTATTGTGGGCATGGCTCTTTCTTTGAGGAAGCTTTACTTCAGTACTCAAACTGACTAATAATGTCAGACAGACGAACAGGCCTATGTGTGTCTTAAAACTACGTTTCGAGTCAAACAGAGGCCACATTCTTGCAAATCCAAAAAGCCTCCACAATGAATGAGGCCATGGCACCAATTAAGCATAAAGATCCCCAGAGAAAACAGCGTGAGCCAAAACCATCCAGTCCTAGACATACCGGACAAGCCCGGCTGCTCACACGACCTAGCGTTTCTTCCCATCTAGTCCCGTTGTCTGTCAGCCTTGTAGCACTCAATGTTATTATTACACTGTCGGCAGAGTCGTAAAATGGGAGCGCGGTCACTGTACTACACAAAGCTGAAAACCCTATTTTATGGCAAATTTCATGAGACCCCTGTCACTCTTTATCCGCTTAGCTGCTGACAGACCATGTTCCACTAGGCCTCTGATCCTACACAGTCACACGTATTCACACCCCGGGCCGGAAAATATTTGTCCATTCTTTGAAAACCGTGTACAGCTTTAAATTATTCCACTAAATAAAGAGAGTTCAGGAAATTGAAAGTTATGCCTTTGAAGTGGGGTGTGAAAACCACACAGTAACACAACTATATTTTCCTTTTAGCTAATCGTCTTTAAAATGGCCCCTGTTCATCACATAACACATTTTAACTATGGCCAGAGTCACACAGAGTGTGTGGCACATTTAGGAAGAAGGTATTTATGTATGAGTAATTGCGTATCTATTCCAGACCTGTTGTTGCTCTTTCTTTAAAGGTGACTAACGAGCATCGGGTGGTGGTTGAAATGTGAGGTACAGCAGGAAGGAGGGAGTTCAGAAAAGGTTGTAGCATTGCAAAATATTAGGGCTGTGTATTGGCAAGAATCTGGCAATATGATACGTATCATGATACATCGGCCATGATTCGATACATTGCGATATTGAGATATTGTAAGCAAGGCGATAAATTAAGATTTCTAATTTGTGGAAAACAATGCTAATGTGTGGCGCTGCAAAAAATAACACAAACACTTATGTAACCTTGCTCAGGGACTTCAGATGGACATGAGCTTTAAGCTAAATCTGGTAACAAGCATCTTTCCTCTCTTTTGAGGTTAATGTATTTTGTACATGGTCCCTTTTACAAATACATTGAGAAAAATAAAAAATATTTTTTTTAGACCCCTACAAAATATGTTGATTGATATAGCGGTTTGAAAATGGTCAGCCAATGTAAGTTTGATTAAACTGGCTGTTAAGAAGGACTTTGTATGTCAAAGGTTTAGGTCCATCCATGACACAGGTGTCCTGAGAGCTTCCCTGATCATCAATGTGTGTGACACTCTTTATATTGAAGCTTTATGGTGGATCTGTGGGTTAAATCCTCTAATTATGATAAAAGGTATAATTAAATGACAATTTCAGGGAGAATCTCATCTTAATTTTAAAAAATGAATGCACCGTTACTGATACTATATTGCTTTTTAGCGTTATGAATAGTCAAGAATCTATCGGAGCGTGCGTAAATGGGGTTTCAACATGTAGATGAAAAGCTTGCTGCGAGATAAATGTTTTCACGAGCAAATTATGTCCAAATCATCTTTCCTTTTAGTGCTTTTAGCAAAATGCCTCACAGAATTGTAAAGGTTACGTTGGGCCACGTCAAAATGACAGACTAATTACAGAAGGGTTTCTTCAGTGCCATAAAAGAGGGAACTGAATAGACAGGAGCTGAAAAGAGGCCAGAGAGCTGGACATTCAGTATGTTATAACAATTAGTGCTTTTTATATGCTCTCCCATAATAGAGTGTTTAACTGCTTCTTTCGACATAAAAAAAAAAAATCGGATCATTATTTATTGCACACATTTGGTCTGCATATTTCTTTGTTATCCAGTGGTTCCATATGCTTAAAAGCGCCTTTCTGCTCCCCACCCAGGAGATCTGGCCTTCTCCGTGACCCCAGTGTACCCCCTCAGAATAAACAATGATGCTAGGTCACTTCTTCATGGCCCAAGACAGATGGCTGTATCCCCGCTGGTGTCCCCGGCACGGCCAAGGTCAGCCCCCGCCCCCGCGCTACATCTGGACCCCAACAGCGCATCATCATCTTTCTCCCCATGACCCAGAGCACACGCCGCGGCACAGCCTGTGATGGCGAACCCATTCTGACATCCACTCCCCTCTACCTACACACAGGGAGTTGTGTTTAGATGAACAGAATAAGAAACGACCCACATTCACAACACTGGCGGTTAACGCCAAGAAGCGTAGGTGCTCTGAAGGAAAGTAATTTAGAACCTTAGAGCCGACTAGAACATCTCAGTGATATACAGTATATATATATATATATATATATGCTGAAAAGACTATTGTCTAACCTTATCATTTAAAGACGTTCTCTCTGCCAAAACAGTCCAATAGCAGTACAATAGGTGCAATAGGGGGAAAACATGCATGTGACTTGTTAAATCACAACAAATGCCTTCCTTGCGTTATCCTCAATCAATCGGCACCTGTGTCATTCCAAGAAGTGCAATAGTGGACAGAGGGAGGTGTATTGACGAGAAGCTGTGATCCATGGGACAGGCTACCTGTCACAGTCCGGGGGAGTCCCTCCCTTGCCCGGTTCAATAGAGAGAACCATCAGATCAATGTCCACAGGCACAGTCCTCCCCCCTGTAAAACTAATTATCTGAGCATTTTATGCTGCCAAGCCCCCCCCCCCCTCCCGATGCTTTGTTTATGCGGGCTGCAATTAGTGAGGTAGTCAATAACAACAGGGGGATGGTCTTGCAGGGTGGGAGGATCAATGGGAGGAGGCCAGGGGTGGAGTCAAGCGAAAGTCGACCACTGTGAAAGCAGCTACGGCAGTTGAAGAGGACGGGGAGGGGAACACATACAGGGAATTATCAACGGTTGCTCCAAGAGGATGCACCGTTCCTATGAGTTTCTCAGCAGAAGGGCTGAGCAAACCGCCAAAGGGGCAGCTTGGTGGCATCGATTCCCCCACAAGTGAGATGGCCGGCTTTCTTTACATCAGCACTTCAGCACGCACAATAAAGTCACTGTGAATATTTATGACTGATTTGAGGACGTCTTCCTCAGTCCCCCAGGTGTCTCAGAGTGGCTATAATCAGGAGTCTACAGCTCACCATCGATGGCCTGCCTGTAAGAGCAATAAAAGTCAATGCTGTGTTTCGTAGCTGAAGGCTACTATGTACAGAAGGAGGATGAGCCTTTACTAGTTTCCACAAGTGGTACAGAGTGGCACCACTTTAGATAGCTAAGGGTAAATGCCATACAATTGACATTGCATCTCAATAAAATTTACAAAAAGATAAGGGTAGGTTTACAATTTAGATTGCATCTCGATAGAATTTACAATAGATAAGGGTAACTGTACAATTTAGATTGCATCTCGATAGAATTTACAATAGATATAGGTACATTTACAATTTAGATTGTATCTTGCTTCTCGATATAATTTACAATAGCTTAGTGTAAATGTGTAATTTATAGTGTATCTGTCATTACACTGTGTATCATCATGGTGTATTGTAAATTATTTCGAAATACAATGTTCCAATGACTTTCCTTTTGGGAAATCACAGAGTATGAATCTCCTTGAGAGTGCACATTAAGAATATACAAGTATATCTCTCTTGCTGTGCGTGTGTGTGTGTGTGTGTGTCTGTGCGTGTGCAGGCGTGTGTATGTGATGTGTACTGGAAGTGCCTGGGCACAACGCAGCATTAAATTAGACATTTTTCCATTGGGATACGGTGATTGTTTGTGTTCACAGCAGGTCTTAGGCCCGCCATCTGCCATCTGAAGTTCACCCATGTGTGAGAAACCCTGGAAGTCCTATTGCAACTATTACATCTCACATTCTACATTTCATGTTCTTTTAAATGAGTGCATTGAATATGTTCTATGCTACAAATAATGTAATCTGAGATGATGGTGACATTTGACAATACCTGGCGAATGTCAACGCTACTAGTGCAGCGCTGTACACCGTGGATGTGGCACAGCCCATTGATTTCTGTGTTAACAGTAAAGCAGTCCTGCGTTTATTTTCCTCTAGAGGACTGCTGAATCTGGCCCACCAGCTTGTAAAACATAAAGATCTACGCATTGTGATCCTTAGTGTGCAGTCTTATCTTTAATTAAATTAAAACCTTGATTTGGCCCCCCCAACACCCCCAACACCTCCCAACTGAGAGCTGATTTCCTCCTGGTACAGTATAATTACAGCGGTCCAGTGCGTGCACTGTTGTGTTGTGTGGGGTCCCTGGCAGATGATCTATCCAGAGAGCATTGATCCCTGACCAGTGCAGCCCAGAGCATTCATTACAATGGTTTACCACAGACAGTGTGCCAGCCACAAAACCATTGGCCTAGTAGGGGGAAGGAGTGAGGTCCCTCCAAGGGGTCTCCAGATGTGTAGAGGTAGATTTGTGTGTGTGTGTGTGTGTGTGTGTGTGTGTGTGTGTGTGCGTGTGTGTGCGTGCGTGCGTGTGTGTTATATTGTAATTTTATCATGTTTAAATAAAAGGTGCATGTAGCGTTTAGTCGTTTTTATATTTCATGCATAATTTCATTTTATGTATTCATTCTGTACAGTATATCTACATGTATAATGCTAATATCTAACCACACATTACAGGGCAAATGTGGAACTGTATACTGGCCAAACAGTCATCAAAGGTCTAGAGATCAAGCACTACAGACAGTCTTTCCTTAGCAATGTGTTCTTCAATCATAACTAAATTAGGCAAAGTCCTGTCACAAGCTATCCAGTTAAACTGTTCAACTATCCAGCAGAAAAACACAATGACAGCGACTGTATGTGCAGGCACAAGCCTCACGTCAGACCTACAGTACAGTCATGAGAATCGTGCACAGGCAGCCTGAAAAATGAAACTAATGAGATATTAAATGATGGCAACAATCATTCAGAAGACCTATATTTGTAGCTATATCCTAATCCTTGGTATAGATGGAGTTTTAGTTCACAAGCCTGAATAAACCGTGGCCAAAGAGATAAAATTGGGTCCACTGAACTTACATTTATAATAAAGGATCCAGTGTTTTGTCCAGAATAGCAACTAGAATACCAAATCCTGGTTACATGTTTCTTTGTTGCTAGAGCTTATGTGTTTGTAATGGTTGCATTTTGTACACAAAGCCTTATATCTTGACTGAATGACTTACTTCACTAAGCTAAACGTTTACAGACAACTACAAGAGTCTGGTCTGGCTATTTGGAATGGTTCCCTGCAGACACTCTTTCGCAAGCGGGCGGAGGCGTGGTGTGTGTTTTAATCAACACTAACGTAAGAAGCTCCCATCTGCGGCCAAGGCCCTCCGGACATTCTAAGATGAGGTAAGAAAAATACAAGTCAGTGCCGCTCTCTCGGCCCTTAGCTGCATTCCCCTCCCTGCGTCGCACGTTTCTGAGAAGCTGTCCGGTTTCTCTGCCAAAAGAACTGGTCTGCCACCTTGGAACAAGTCCTGTCACACACTCAATCTAGAACAATGCCACAAATGCCAATGTGCCACATAATGTTCTGTACGTCTCAAAAGCCCTACAGCTGTCCGCATTCTTTTAAGAGCACCGATGCCTTTCTACAAGCCCTAGGCAAAACTAAATGAGCACTGAATATTTAAAATGCAAGACACAGAATGTGTAATGCATATTATTTGACCGGAGAATATCCACTAGTGCGTAAAACGTGTGCATCCATACATTTTCCATACACTGTTATATGAAACACCACACTCAAAGAAGTCTCAATCCATTTAACAAATTGATTCAAATACAAGCAGTATCATGTGTTTTCAATTGTATTAAATTAAGATCCCAGACATAAATCATATAATATTGTATTATTTTACCATCATCATTTACTCTGGCATCAAAGGAAAGGGCTCCCCTCAAACCAAACGGCTTCCTGACAGCGCCAGCAGAACGGAGAGACGGGTTCCCCTCCCTCATCCTGAAGGAAGACCCTCTTTGTTCTCAACACAATGCTGAGAATCTTTGACGACATCAAAGAGTTCCACAATGTTTTTCTTTTTCCTTTTTTTTTGTAAATGTTTTTCTTTTTCTTTTTCTTTTTAGCAGTGCGCTAATGAGAGGAGACCGTCCTACGTGAGTGTGATTAAGTCAGCTTCATTAAGGGGTGGGCTCATTTGGAGCACCTCTCCTGCACACAAGTCAGGTTTGCTGAGGATCAGGCCTGTTGTGATGAGCGACAAGCCTGTGTCAGCTTTAGATCTTCCGTATAGCCAATCGCAAGAGGTGTCAGAGGTTTGAAAATAACATGGGAATTGAGCAACTGCACAAAGTGTACAACTGGTGTGAATTCTTCTGCAAGGTACAAGCAGCCATTATTCAATACTATATAGCCCATAATAATACTTCATGTCACACTGCATAAACACAACAACCATCTAAAACTAACGGAGAGAATGGAAGAAAGGGGATAATATGCACTTGACCCTCAATTTCACGTATTGCTCCAATGGGAAACCAACAACAGTTTATTTTTCCCACTACAGACTTCAGCAGCCGTGCATCAATTCCACACATCCTAACGCTATATTTACAGCCTGGCCACCCTGGACTGCACTGATATTGTTATGGATTATTCAGTAAAATTGGTCTTTGTAATTTATTGTGTTTTATGGTGGGATTAATTGCTTGACATTTGTGGATGTGCATGTGAGAGAGAGAGAGAGAGAGAGAGAGAGAGAGAGCATTGGATGAGACAGGCATGTTCATTTAGCAAATGAAGCCTTTTCTATCATACAGGTTTTACAAATAAGATATCTACACACACGTGAATTATTAGGTGGAGGCACTGCTGATTACAGTACCTGACGCGTGGGAGCATTGACCCATATAACCTGCACAACACTGTACGTCTACAGCAGAATCAATTAGTGCTTCACAACAATTCACACAATAGAACTGATTCTGCCTTTTAATACATTCAAAATGTCCCCCTCCCCCCTCTCTTCCTCGTAATGGGGGTGATTGATTGGAGCATCCCTCTGCTTCTCCAACCTCCTCCCCACTCTCTGTAATAATTTGAGATGCATTAGGTCTCCCATTAAAATTAGCAATGTTTTATGGTAATTCCTTTCAGAAAACCTCGTCGATGGGGCAGATAATTATCTTGATTATTAAGGATCTCGCGCTTAAGATACATAACGGGGCAGAGCGCCCCATTTGCCCGGGGCCATTCGTACCCACAAGTGGAAATAATTGTAATGTGGCATATTAATTATTGTTATTTTAATCCCAACAGTTCCTTGGTGAAAAGTGCATTATCCACACTCTTACATGCCCTCTACCAAGGCACCAAGTAATTATTTTGTTACCTTGAATAAATGCTGAGCTTGTAAAAAACAATATTTTCTTTTAGAGTTTTCAGAAAATGTCCAGTCTAAATGTTTTCTAGTCCATATATTAAAAGAGACTGTAATGAACGTAATATATCCCATGAAACAAGATCAAAGGGATGTAACATGCTAATACACAGTACATGCTACATGCTGTACACACTTTCCTGGTATTAGAAGCCCACGTTGCAGTGTGGGGACGTGATGCTACAGTGCAGAACAGGTGAGTGATCAATGGCTTTAGAGAAAGACTTTCCACTATAGGACACTGAAACAAACGTACTAAATATTCTCCAAATAACAAGGGCACCGGTCTCAAAGGACATCATCTATTATTTATTTGAAGAGATCATGAATTAATAATAGAATAATCTAACCATATATGTTTTATATCATAAACAGGAAATACAGCATTGCCTTTTAATTTTTCTTGTATCTTAAATCTATGCCGAAACTTGCATGCTGACATAAAAACTAAAATCTACATATTATTGAAATGTAAATTCTTTGACATGAAAAACATTTTAATTAGAGTGTTAATAAAGTAATATTAATTAAGACTTGCTACCTTCTAAAGCACCATAAATGGATGATAATTCATAATCTATACTTCAAGAACTCATTTGTCCTTATGTCAGATAGAATAATATAAGAAGATAGTCAAAGCTTGGACTTGTGCAAAACCGTTATTTAATGACTTGCTTCTCATGACAAATTCACTCACCCAACAGGCTGTGTAAGCGTCCTCTCCCTCTCTCAGACATTTTTGTTTCAAAATAAAAATAGTGATCTGGTAAAGCTATATAGGAGTTGTGGGTGAGTGTTCAAGAATTAAGATGTTAAACTGCCCTGAAAAGCCATACCTGGATTATCCTTCCTCATAAAGGACTCCATGTAGTTGTCCATCTGGCTTTAGACTCCTAAGGGCAGATGTCTCTCACCCCATGGCCTGCCTTTCTCTCTTGGAGGTTTCTGTCTCTGCAGCAGGTCTTTTTTTAATTAAAACATTACATTAGCTATGAACCATGGGTGTAGCATAAGCTACCTCCCTCCCTACAACACTGCTGTCTGTAGTACTTGATAGTTTGACTACAGACAGACAGAGTTTTTAAACATACATAACCAATTTTGTTTGACTCTGCATGTCACCAATCTACGCGGTCTAAAATTGAACATTATTAAATGTATCAACAATGGAGAATTCATTTGGTGACATAATGTGACTGTTATTTAGTGTTAAGGGATATCTATTGTGCGACAGTACTGTGGCAGTTAGATAAGCACATTTGAGCTGGGATAATGTACAGAGGGCACAGTGCGGATGGACCTGATCCATGTCTCAGCAAACACACAGGAGCGCAATTCAGTCAAAACAAACAAACCTGAACACCGATATTAGATTGCAGACAGCCCTGAAAGAGCCATTCCTTGCATCATATGAATTTGTATGAATTGGGGGCAGGTCTAAACCGTGACCGGTTGTTCCTTTCATTCAGTGTATTTTTGTCGGTTTCAAACTGAGAACACGAAGGCAGGCTAATCCTATTTCCTCTCAGTGGGAACTGGGCTGGAAAAGCATAGGCTTGGGATTCCTGGTAAGAGTCCAAGATGAATCAGCGAGCGACGTGAAGAGGCTTGATGACATCATCATTATCACAGCATGTGTCAGTTCATGTTTATTCTCTTAAAAATATACACTGGCAGTAGGGGGCAGACTCACAAGCTACAATGTGTCACTTTCCCTTTGCAAGATAATACAAATATAAAAAGGTGATAAAAAATAAAAAAGACACGTCTGCACAAATTAGAGTCCTTGTTATTAAAATGCAAAGTGGTTAGCCGACTTGCACATATGTGTAGGTGTGACAATACACATGGGGACCGGATTTGTCTCTGGAGAATTATTGAGCTTTTTTTTACATCCTTCCATCTTTGTATGTGCACTTAGGTTTAAATGAAGCACGGCAAGGCTCTGCATTTATGAACACTATCAAAACATGTCTGAATCTCCTGCCATATGCTCCACCATGCTCAGGTTGCCATTACACTGACTTGAAATTAGAGAAAATTAATTCACCGCATTTCTGTTTGATTTAGGCTCTCACTCTAAGTCCGTTTAGCTTCAACAAATGGTAGCTAATTGGTCTCTCTGATGCCAGAAAGGCTGCCACACCATCTCAAACATGTCCTAGGTCTCATATGGGATTATAAGATTTGACATTTGATATTTGAAAGACCTGCTTATGTTCACACGCACGTTTAGCACCAGTCGATTCACGAGTTATGTTTTTCGGCAGTGAACAATTACCTTTGTTGACAATATCTACAAACAGCCATTGTTTAATATTCAAATAATTCCCTGACAGAGCAGGACATCCCTAGCAGCAATTTTACAGAGTGCAGCACATAATTATGCAACTAAAATGGAGATCTAACACCAAGCCTTGTCTAATGCCCCCCAGCTTTTAATTAACCAAATTACAGCACACTTCTACACATTGATTACTGCTATAGGGATTGATTATTTCCACACACACACACGCATATAAAACTGCTCAAGGTGTGAAAACTAGCCCTAATGAGGAAGAGCATGAAAATGATAGGGAATCAGAAAGCAAAATAAAAAACTACAGGGCTATACATGTCCTCTAAGCACAGAGGACGTCAACACTAGAACATAACCACTGGTTTGTTTCCTCCAGTGAGTCAAGTCAGTGGGATGCCCATCTATCTGTGCCCCAGTGCATTGTGGGTCGACTCCTCCCTACAGCGCCATCTGAGCCACAGCCTCACATCCTATGATTGCAGCCAATGGAAAGAAAGACCTATTTACACCCACCTGAACAACTCGACAAAAGCTATTTCACATGGCGAGTGTGTATGTGTGTTTTTGTGTGTAGGGTGAAGGGAGGAGGGGGGGAGGGGTCTTTGGGGGTGAAATAGAAGAGAATCTGTCGAGGTCTATCTGTAGCTACAAAGACTGACAATTTGGGCCAGGTGAAATCGGCGAGTTAAATTGAGTAAGATGGGGTGGAAAATTGCGTTCCGTCTTTCCCCCTCTCAGCACAGGGAATCGCTCTGGTAGTGCGTGATGTGAATTTGATCAGAACACCACACCCTCTGTTAGGAGAGGTTACCGAACCAAGCGGTTCTTTTTAAATATTCCCTTGAGGCTCCTTTACAAGTAGGATAACACTGTTGTTGACTAGCAATATCCTCAGCCCATTCCCTCTTAATACTTCAAAGACAACATGACAATAGTTAGTTAAGCCCCTCCTATTAAAAAATAAATAAATAGAAATGGAGGAGAGGGTTGAATTTAAAGTATTGATTGACAAACATATTGTTGACCGATGTGATTGTTTTTAATTATTTGTATTGCATTTTGTATTTGTATTGTATTCTGTATTTGTCTTGTATTATGCACATGAAGACTGTTACTTCCTGTTGACGTTCCTTCCAGGTCCCCCTCACAAAAGAGGTTTTTAACCTCAAGGGTTTGTTCTCTTGGTTAAATAAAGGTTTATTATTATATTATTAATAGTAGTCTTCCTATGCTTATAGGTGTGACGGCGGGAGCGGGCGAGGCAGGAATCAGGCGCAGGGTTTGCAGTAAACGATAATATTTAATGATCACACGCAAACACACACCATACATGAAAACAATAACTGACAAAGGAACAAACAGAAACCCCATCCTAAATACCAAAGCAAAACCCCCCGGTGCAAACGATACATAATCAGTGCAAACACCCGTGAGACAAGGAGCGCTGGGTAAGTGCACGTCTGGAAACCGAGGCCAAGAGCACGCATGCCCCGATAACGGTGGGAGGGGGTGAGCCGCCCATCGGCGGCGTGGCGTAGACCGTTACAATAGGTAAACACTAGCAAATTAAATGTTTTACTAAGGTCATACACCAGAAGAAATACAGTGCAATAGTCAACGGCTGTCTGATTTCAAATACTGTAGCTTTGGATCCCAACTACAACTGTAACTGAAAGCACTATAGTTTTCACATTATTATACAACATAAGGCAATGCCTGAGACTTGCTTTGAGGAAGCTGCAGGGCTCACGCCTTTTGAACTACCATGATAAGTGTGAATATGGTGATTTAAAAAAGGAAAGACATTTTTTATTTTATTAAACATGCACACAAACATGGGTAAACTTTCAGAAAGAAGCACATTCATATGTTTTCAGCTGCCAAGTCCCCAGAGTGGCACATGAAATTAAACGGTTTAATGAAATAATTTCCCCTCTTTCAGAAGAGGACATATCGGCCACACAACAAAGCAATTTGTCCTTGTCGTGTTGTGTTGCACACAGCATTCGCAAATAAAAATGATGAACAATCTTTCTGGTACAGTGATCGACAGCATGTTAACGCTAGCTTCTCTCTTATTGTCCTTTACTCTCATAGAGGGCTGTGGGCACCATAGTAACGCTATCAGAACAGCCCCACCCTTGCTTCCACTCCATCTCCCCGCTCTCCCTCTCTACCTTTCCCTCTCTCTCTCTCTCTCCCTCCGTATGCCCCTTCCTCTCCAGCTCTTTGCCCTTCCCTTTCTCTCTCCCCTCTCCCCCCATCCCTACCCCCCTCCCTTCCTCCCTCCCTCCTTCTCTCTCTCCCTCACCCTCCCTCTCTGCCCATAGGGCACAGCTGACAGCCCATGATCCTTGGAGTCCGACAGGCGCGGCTCTGGCGTGGTAACAGAGCCTTCAGCCAGTGCTGACATATTCCAGGGCACATTTCAACAGATGGAGGTTTTACTGGTACCGTTTGGGGTAAAATACCTCGCTTGAGGGTGCAGCATCTGGCCCATCACAAATTGGATAGCGCCACCCTCCTCAATGGAGTCAAACCCCCACCTGTCTCCACCACCCCACTACCCACCTCTCGAGCACCATCTTACAGTATTTCTGGATTCCCCTTCTACCTCTCTCAATAAATATCAGCCTTCAGTCTATAATTCTTATCCACTCCACTAACAACTACATATCTCAAGCATTGCATCAACAGATACAATTCCGATCCACTCAGAGCTGCGTGTTTTTTTTTTTTTTTTGGCTCAGGTCCACGGGATGACACCATGTGAAATCTCATTTCCGCGGCAACTTGAGCCGCACAGGCCACTCCAAAATCGCCATCGCTCACTCTGTGCTCAATAACCTTGGACTCATATTTCTCTGGCGGTGATTTAACGGCTTGCAAAATTACACTCCGGTCGGTTGAGCTTGTGTTGATGTTGATATCTCTTCATTTTAACGCCTCTCTGTTATTTATCACGACCTGGACTATGACACATGAGCAACGGCCAATCGGTCATTCATCTCACGTTTATATAATAAGTGTCGACTTATCAGGGTCCGATTTCACAGGTCCGATGGGAAGAAATGTGCAGGAAAACTCAGAAATTACGATGCTGGAATTTTTGATACTTCTCAGCATTCTCTAAGGCTGTAAAATTTACATAATTCAACGCAGTTACTGTGGTCAGGATAGTGTGTGCCTCCATTGAGCAACATGGAGATTTATGTATTTGTACACTCCAGGATACCATGAAATTATGATGCCGTTATAGGGAGAGATGCAAAACCAGTGTTGTAAAGAAAAAATTGGTGAAAAACAGCGGTACCGCAGTGGTTCATTCATAAGGTATGTCACAAAAAGTACTAAATCAGAGGTGCTGCATAAAAATGCAGTTGAGTAGAAGAGGAAAATCAATATTTGAAGAGCCTTAGTCTGTGCATTTTAAACAGTCTGTGATGTAGACAGAGGCAGATTCTGGCATATTCCACTACTGTATGTCTGAATTATTAACAAGGCTATAGTTTGACTAGGTTTGTCAGGGCACAATGCTCTGAATGTGAGTTGAAAACAAGGTGCAGCAGAAGCCACTTCACTGGAAGTAAATTGCAAATCAGCAACATAAAAAGCAACATAATGACAGCATATCATTCCAAAAACTATTTAACATGAATAGCCCATCCTGATTCTTCCAGTGCCTTGTCCAGCTAGTACCCACGATTTACTGGGAATGCACGATATTCCAGGAGAATTCCGACCAAATTAGGTCTTCACAGACTGCACTTATTTAGTCACGCTAATCGTAAATCTGTTCACGGTATTCCTCTGTGGTTAAGTGCCATAGAGTACAGGGGTGGTGGTAATTCATTCACTGATAATGTAGGGCCTCAGCTACACTACCAACACATGAAGAGTAACACATTGCATCAATATGCATGCAATCATAAACATTTATATCACAGTACACAATATGAATAGTGTATGAAAAACACAATGAATCACTGACTATCACTGTGATTAGGATGCTCTTTAGAGGTGACATTCAGAGGACTGGCAATAGCATAGCCTAGCGCAGTTACAATCATTTTTGCTTTTTAAGCACTATGCAACTCCTTCCTCTTTAAAATGTAAAATTGAATTTGCTTTGTAATATAAAATAGCTGCGTAGAGATTTTCTGTTATTTTAATTTAATATTGGTGAAGGGGCAGAATGATCATAGTTGACAGGGTAGGACAAAATACTTGAAGACAGGACAAGGCACGGAAATATTGGATTAGTAATTTCTAGGCCGCTACTCAAGCAATGAACATCCTATTCAACATACAACTTAGTTATATGTTAGACCTTTTCCCTTCAATCCTTTGTCACATTTTCCTACTCTATAAGATGTATAAAATAATGGACAGAACACACGAAATTATTTTACCGCCGATATGAGAGCAAGACCATTTCGGCAGACAAAGGGCTAGTAATTCAATCAGTGGGGCGGGACGTGTCATGTAGACTAGTCTATTGACTCTGACAGGCGACATTACACGCCAACAGACTCATATTGACCCAGGGCACAGATTGTGATGATGCAGCATTGTGTAAATTAGAACTGGACCGATCTCCTTCCAATTTTGCCCAGAAGTTCTGGGACATACAATACAAATTCAAGACAGCAGAGCCAAGCTATATCATTTAAACTGAACACATAGCATGAACACATAACATAACCAACAACATTCATATTCACTTTTCCTCTGTGAGCTTCATAGGCTTAGAAGCTTCCTAGGCTTAGAAGCTTCCTAGGCTTCCATCTCTGAATGAAAACTTTAACTGCAGAGTAGAAAATGTACTCTATGTGTTTCTTCCCAAATATACACAGCAAACACTGGCAGGGTAAAAAATGAAAGGATAATATTTGATGTTTGTATTAGATGGGTTACTTAGATGAAAATCAATAAATGTTACACCAAAGCGTCATATAACTTTGTGTCTCACACACACAAAACCCAGGAATATCAGATAAAGAGAATTATGGAGAAGATAAGACACTGAAAAGACACACCTCAAGCCTGCGGACAGCCACACAAGACCCAGATGCCGTCCATTAAATAATTAACGTCTGGCTGAGATGATATTTGATTTCATTGATCTGTGCAGGCTTAGGGGAGAAAAGAATTGATGGCCAACAATGTTTGTACTCACCTCAAAAACAAGAGAATGTGAGTGGCCGGGGGATTTATTGAACAAAAGCATAAATGTGTTTCTCCCGCCAGCTTGACGAATACCAGTACAGCACAGAAAACACGGCTTGTGTTCAGCTAATTACTGTACTGTTCAGTCTAAGTAATGGACGTAGTCAACAGTGCTCGCCAACTGTTGCAGTAGGCACACATGCCATTACGCAGAGTAAAGAAAACGCATGCAACTATTCAAGCTATTCATTATCAAATAACAGCAATTTTGCTGCTTTCTCCGGACTGTTTGTAGTGGAATGTTGTTCCTTTTTATACCCCACCCCCCAAACACACATTTCTTCTCAGGGGCAAAGCTTGGCGAGAAATTCCCAGAAGGCCTAGTCGTCTAACATCATCAGTGAGGGACTCAATCATGGAGAACTTCTAATGCTGCTGCCTCCCTTTGTTCTAAGGGAACAAAAGAAGTGCGTGTGGGTGGGTTAAGACCGACCCATAAGGACTCGTGGGAGGAGGGGGGAGGGAGGGCGGGTGGGGGATACCTGTGCCACCTTCCCTTGGCAGCCTGTCTTGTGAGAAGCAGGTGCTTGCAAGCCTTGAGGAAGGAGGGGGGGGGCTGGGCCCTCTTCCACTCCACTGTAGGAGATATCCCCCCTGTGCCATGGCAGGAGCACAGGCGCACACACATGAATCACATGTGTGAACACACACACACAGACAGACAGACAGACAGACAGACAGACAGACAGACAGGCAGACAGACAGACAGGCAGAGAGGTGTTGGAGGCCCACAGAAAAGCAAGTGAAAGAGAAGGCACAACACGTGTAGCTCCTTCTGCTTGTGCAAATTGGCCGATTCGGCCCACCTCCTCTTTTGTATCAGATTAACTCCGTGGAGGGAGGCACGAGGGAGGGGTGGGAGGGGGCGAGGAGGAAAGGGGGCTGGGATTAGTCTTCTCGTCAACGCGTCATTCCGTCGTGCCCCCTGTGAGGGCGTGCCGACCGCGGTCCGGGACGTGCAGGCTGAAGTCTCACCTGACAGACATGAGAACGTCTTGCATAACATTACGCCCCATCACAACGCCATCACATTCCCCATTCTGTGGGTTTGATGTGTCAGTGGCCCCGAGAAGTGGCGGGGGGAGGAACCAACCGCCGCTGGAATAGCAATGAATGACACGCAGCGTTATTCTAATATGGCTGCCATCTCCTTAATGCGCTCGCTCGCCTGCTCGGAGGTCTGCGGACGTGAAACCTTTTATTTCCTGCGCCGGGCCCCCGGGGGCATGAGGCTGACCCCCAACCCTGAGACGCTGGTGCGGTGACACCCCTCCACTCTCAATTACAAGGCTGTCACCATTACTCAGACACATCTTCTGCCCTCACACGTCTACGCAGAGTCAGTCTCTCTCTCTCTCTCTCTCTCTCTCTCTCTCTCTCTCTCTCTCTCTCTCTCTCTAATTTCATTAGGGAGTCAATGCAAGCTCAACCTCCTTCTGCCCTGATCTCCATCACGCTGCATATCTTAACATTAAGTTAGCCATAATCCTGACCTGGGGCAACAATAATGGCCTGTGTCTCACAGAGCTTCATCCAACGTACATTGGGTTATTTTAATTAAATAATTAAATACTGTATTCCACCCTCTGAAAATCAGGAGTCTTTCCTTTGCCAGTATCAGTCCACAGTCACTTTGGAACAACAGTTTTCAGGAAATTGTAATGTATTTCATGTCTTATTTTTTAGATGTTCCTCAAATAGATAGAGAAAGGGAAATTCAGCTCAACAGAAATGGACATGCTCTGAATATCAAGTAGAAGATAACATCTTCAAGTGTTTCATGAGAAAAACAAAAATGGCAGATTGATGAAGAAACTATGTCGATGTCTAAAAAATATCGCTACAGTACATCAAAATATCACTCTCAAAGGCGAGTCAAAGGCAAAGGGAGGCGTATCCCTGCTCTTTAAAGCTATATTACTCCAAATTCAATCCAGAGAGGTTGAAGTTCACTGCCTTAATCCAATTTGGGAATATTCACCCAGCCTGATAATTGCTTTAGCACTCAACCTGAAGTTGTAATTACATCACTAGGTTAATATCAGCATTTGGCTACTGTTAATCTAATTCTGCACAAAGTGGGTGAGCATTCCTCTAAGTTGTCACTAATTTAGTTACCTGGTATCGTTTTTCAGCAAATTCGCCTGGATTTCATCTTCTCTAAATGGGTGATTTGCTGGCTTGCAAAGTCCCCGAGGAAATCCGCCCCACAACAGACATGCAGCATTAGTGACAAAGGAATCACTGCATCAAAATAAAACATTAATCATCTGGATTTGTACAGTTCTTGCTTACAATCATGGCATAAATCATGAGAAATTTGACCTCTTGTACAGCATGATAATAATACAGCAGCTCTGCATTTATGGAAATGTTCCCTACCGAGAACATGTATGTGAACACACACTGTATGGTGTTAAAACCTGCTTATAGTGTATGACACAAGGCAAATAAACAGATATCTCTTATTAACCTTTTCACTTATGAATGAAAGCTCATGAAAGGAAATCTTTACTGGTATATTATTACATTTTTAAATCATGTACAGTAAACTGAACTGCATCAATATATAATACTATCAGAACACATTAGCTTGCTTGGGGTATCTAATTTAAAGTTAACTTCCTTTTAGTGCAAATGAATGAGTGAGTGAAAGGACGAGAACCCGCTCCACCTATGCTACTCTATCCACTTACACATCTACACTTCACAAACTGTTTACTCCGTGGCTCTGACAGGGTGCACACTATGAATTTTGCATGGCCTTTCCCCCTTACTTTGAAAGACAGAAGTGTGTGGTTGTGGAAAGAGACCTGCTGGGCTTATTGTATTGAGAGTCTATCATGCCATTACCTTTAGGCACTCAGAGGGTCAGTGGTGTGTGTAACACAACAGACTTTTGCCAGAAAGCTTATATACATATATTGTTACATTTCAGAAACAGCCAAGTCGCATACCATAACCCACCTTGCTGTTGAATATGCTAATAGGTTAAAGGCATAGTGTGTCATGTTGGTCAATGGTACGCAGAGCGATAATATCAAGGTTCCCTAACATGTGTGGGTGTGTGCGTGTGCTTTGTCCAATTTTAGTAAGAGATGCATTCTGTAGACATCCAGTACCTCCTTATGGTTATGTATTGCTGACATCGATACATAACCAGGTGACGTTAACAGCACTTTGCAAATTGTAATCTCAATTAATATACGACTAACTGACTAGTCTGTATGTATCTCATCTGAATGGAAGACAAGAAGAGGCAACAATTTAAATAACATTATCTTGTCAAATGGCTTGGAAACAGAACATACTGTAGTAACGTTCACATCAGCAGTCAAACTTGTTATTCACATACACGGCTACAGGGAAAAGAGGGTAGCAGAGGGTGAACTGAGAGCAGATCGCAGTTATGCGTGATTTGACAAGAAGACATCAGGGCTGTACTCCCCCATACTGACGAGGGGCAGGGCTTCCAAGGGGCTAAAGTCATGCAGTACACTCTAGCTAAATGACTTGTCCACATTCACAACCATGAAAAACTGCAGCTAAATTGACGGTGTTCGGTGTTTTGTCAGATGCGATGTCTCAGGCCGTTTACATTGATATACCATTTCAACGATATAACTGAGCAGCTGCCCGGGTAATCCAATCAAAGCGACACAAGACGAGTAAAGCCAACAGTACACAGTGTGCCTGTGCTCAAGAATTGTTTGTCTTGTGGAGTTGTCCCGGCTGTTATCGTGTTACCTTCTCTATCAGACCATTTGGAGGTTTTATGGTGATGTGATTTATACGGGCTTGTGGCACGTTAACGATGCCAGGGAGCCTTGCCTGACATCCATATTCATGAACTGCTGTGTTTGGGGAGCTTTGGAAAGTGGAAGAAGGCGGAGGAAGTGATACATGTCCGCCAAAAGTCTTCCAGGCACAAAGTCTGTCGTGACTGAGGCTGCAGGCAGCGAGGCTTTGCCTGCCCCAAAGGATTCGGCCCACCTGTACATCAAGGCCAGGCACATTCTAGTGAGAGACCTGAGCAATGAAAGCCTCTCACTAAGGCCTCTGTGCAGACCCTCTGATGTGCATGTGACTAATTGCCATCCCACCATATTGAATTGCTTATAGGCTCCAGGAATTGTAGGCAAGTCATTAATGGGCCATAGCCTTGTAATATGTACTTCAGCCTTTCCAAGACACAATGTGGCAGGGGGTCTACTGTTAAAGTGTCTGTTATAAGATGCGGGCATTTAGCAACACCTTCAACTCATTCCCCTGATCATATACAGACTGCACACATAACAGACTGCACACTGTCTAGCTTACGGTTAACAGATCCAACAATAGCGAGAAGACCCAGCGTAAAAGCAATAATCCCAAAAGCTTTGTGATATCACATTGGGAGGACGCCTAGATGCCTACCAGCTGTAATGGTTGGCTACAGACTTAATCGATGGGATTACAATTTCATAGTGATAATTAGCATGGCGGTATTACCCAAAGCAAACCGTCTGTGGATCAATGGCTCATCAATCCAAAGACCCGATTTAGCATTAATATTTCATTCTCTGAATGAAAAATGCAGTAGGTTCCAACAGGATTCAATAAGTCGCATGCCGTAACTGCAGAATGGGGAAACACAATACTAATGCGGTATTAAGGAATTCTTTATTTATGTGATATATCACTCTACATTTGCACGTGCATGTAATGAACAGTGAGGTGCAGTGTTAATTTTAACACCTGCAATCATCGCAATCTATATCAATAGAGAAGGAAGTGGGATTTCACGTCCTATTAGCGATCATGACCTAATCAATGAGCTGTGCCCTAAAACAGCTGACAGCTAATTACCAGGGCAGCTCTGTGTGTGTCATGCCAGTCAGGTAGCCAGTGGTAATTAAGAAGGGGAAGAAATATCTGTTTAAGGTTCTTCACAGCACAGGGGAGACAACACACGATGGATCGTGGCCAGGCTGCAAGGACGAGGCCTAATTTGCTCCTGAGCAAATCAATGAAACCATTTCGTCTTGGTTGCTATGGAACAACACATACTAACACACAATAAACATTACCTTGGGGAAATTGGCACCAGGAGGAATCCAACCACTGCTCTTTTGAACCATATCTTGTTCTGAAAGAAAGAAAGAAGTCGATCGTTGTCAGGGATATGATGTTGTCTTCCCACTCTTAGAGGAGCTTCAAGAGCTCTGACATCTATGGCTTCATTATAGAGAGCATATAAAAGCCAAACTCAAATTCTTCTCTTGTAATAGTACAATATGACACATTTTCTTTATTTCCATCTGCCAGCCAGCCAAACGGAATTATTAAAGGAAGTTGGTTAGGAGTCTCTGTGATAGCAATACCTCTTGGAATTCTTATACTGTACATTCATACAGATATAGTAGGCATGTTGAGGAATGTTATCATAAAATAATTAACACAGTCCTAACGTAACACCGCTAAGCTTTTGATGTCTTTGTACACACACACATAGTAGACTTAATAACTGTGTAGTATGCATGGGTGTGCATGTATGTGTGCATGTGAGCCAGAATGAAGTAATCTTAGAAGACTTGATGTACTGGGAAACTGACATCTGTGGTGGACATAATTAAAACCACACATTAATCACACTCCTGAGAGCAGAACATATCCCTCCTGGCCAGGTCATTAAATTATATGTCACCTACAACCAGTGGGTTTCTTTTTTCCTATAAAGAAAGAGGGAAAAAAAACACATCTCTGGTCTCCTCTCATTATAGAGGGCCGTGAGAGGCCCTACATAGAGGATGTGAAGGTGTGTGTCTCACCCAGGTCAGGAGAGGCCATGCTTTAAATGAGAAGCCTGACCAGATGAACCACTGTGACCCTAAATGCAAGCAACAGAACCATGAGGCGTCTGGTATGACGAGATCGGCGGAGGCCATAGGCTACCTTTTAACGAGGGGGAAGAAAGGAGGGGTGTCGGTAGAGTTGGTACACCATACATGAGAGTTTCTTTATGTTTCTTCATAGCTTTGTTGTTTGTAAGTTTGTCTCAGATGCTGAAGTGGCATCCTGGTTAGCTTCATCTGTTGGCCTACAGCGATGATGGTAGACTGTGAAAAACACCCGCTGGTCTGTGTGTGAAGTCAGCGCTGTCACTTGATGTGAATGACAACGTGGGCAAAAACACATACAACAAATGAATTACAACCCATGCTTATTTTATTTGATTGTATCTCGTACTACAGTAGCTGCATGGCATCTTCTACTGGTAATGTTGTTTACAATACCGTTATCTGAGACATTTATGTTCCTGCTCTAACCTGTCTATTATAAAACATGTATATATACCATTATAATGTGTATGTAAGGTATAGGACCTACCTGTAGGCTAGTTAGCTTGTTATTTTGATAAAGACTAACATACACAATGAGCAATCAGTCAATCGGTGAATCCAAATAGGATACACGGTTGCTCTCCATCTTATTTGGCTACTGATGAATAGCACAGTGAGAGAAGCGATTGCAACCGTCTGCCAGCCAATTCAAATAAGCCAACAGCAGGACATGCTTTGCCTGCCAGACGAGCCAGGACTGCGGCAACTGTTGCCACTTGCCATAGAACCTGCCACCCTTCGTTTGATCAGCGAGAGTCTAGCATGTGATGGGTTCAAGGATGAATGATGGGGGCAGGGGGAGCTCTTTTTGTAATTGAACCAATAGCATCCAATTGAACCCTTCTGGCTACAACTAGGGCCTGCTAGCCTACTGATTAGCGTGCCCACAGACCAGTTCCTGCAGCAACATTTGCCCTTAATGCAGCTATGCCTGTTGAAGAGGCATAGCTGGCCTCGATGAATTACAGGTGGCTAGGCTAAACATCTATGGCATGGTAAAATGTAAAAGCACAAAAGATATAGGCCTACTGTATGTAAAGATATGTGACAAATGTGTAATGCCTGCAATACCATTGCATTTATTTGTGTATAGACAAGTTATTATTAATATTATAACTAGCAAATAGTCCTAGACAAAATATGTACAGTAAATTGTCATCATGTGATTAGCATGCAATATGGCTTGCAATATGTTCTGCATGTCCCGTGATATTAAATCAGAATACATTCCTTATAACCCATTCATTTAAAGAAAAATCAAATTTATTTATTTTATTGTTTGTTTTTGCTTATTTGTTTATCACTCACTTATGGACTACACATTGTTATTATACAAATCCAAAACAAAATATGCAGGCTTTTTTCTTCCAGAAATGATAATGTATATTTGATTGAGAACCACAACACCACACACATGCTGTGACAATAATAGAATTGGCAAGTATCTTTTTCTTCTTAGACATTTCTCTCATATCTGAAGGTTGAAAAGCAATTTTCACAGAGAAAGACAGCAACATGACCCACAGAATGATGGTCGTGTAAAACCAATGGAAGCGCTGAAAAATAAAATGTCCCTTTATGTCAAAATGCAGCAATGAGCCCATACTGTCGCAAAATACAGAGCGATGCATGCAAATACACACACTTGACATTGGGAAATCCAATTCATCTTATCAGCAACCATAATGGAGACTTGGAATCACATCAACCTTTACTTTTCTTGAGTTACAGTTCAGGAAAAGACATAAAAATAATGTATGTCAGCAGTGCAAAGCTCTCTAACAGTTTAGAAAATGCTTTGAACCAGTAAAGGGAAAGTACAGTATGTACGGTAACTGACTTTTCAATCAATGTGAATTGAATGGAAATTCATTCTAGCAGAAGAATGTCCTTTTTATAATGAAGCTGTAAAATGCTCCTTACAATCTGTGGAAGCAGGAATGTGCATGTGACCTCAGTTAGGTATCTTTCCATGACTACGCATGAAGTACAGGCTATCAAATTATAGAACATGTCTGGGCTTCCAAATACTTTAACTACAATGATGTTCACAGAGTGATATTACTCCACATTTGAGCAGATATCTAGAAATACAAACCTCTACAATATCTTTCAAATTTAAAAGAAAAATGACCAAATACAAATTAGTGTTAAACTTGCATACTGGTCACAATTTTATTTCCAATATAAATGTAAAAACATTACTACGTATATACAACTCTGTGTACAGATTGCATTTGTTTCAGTTTGCCCACTAATCGCTCAGACAAAGCTCACACATGAAACAGTACGAGTCCTTGAGGAAGCCTACAGTACGCCCATGTGTCCTTGGGCGACGTTCCGGCCCAATGGCAAAGGAGGAGCCAGCGAGCCACCCTGTCTGCCCGGTTCTGCTGTCCACCAGATGGTGACTGCTAGGACCCAGCAAAGAGCCCGCCTGGTGGTCAATGAAACCTAAGTGTGTGTGTGTGTGGGGAAGGGAGGGGGGGCAGTTATGAATAAAACGTCTTTAGACAGACTAATTAAAAAGGTCTTTTTTCATCACTCCATCCCATCTGTTAAATAACACAACCTGATGGAATGGCCCACAAGTCTGTACCCCTCTTTAACAACCAGCTTTATCTCAGCGAGCACTTTGCGACCAATTAAATGTTTAAGGTACTTCTATGGGAATAACAAGATTTCTTTATGGTCATTATTCTTTTGGGTGCAATCCTCGGATATAGGGGCTGGCACATTTAATAAACTAAAGACCTATACAAAAGAGCCAAGCCATTAACCTGATATACAGCACTGCAGTCTATCTTCAACAAGTCATGTAGTCTAAGGCGTATAGCTATTTGTTTCTTTCTTATCAATCTCTCATGACCACGTTTTAATCATGAATATTCAATAGACAATTACTAATCAGTATTCTAAAAGCATGTTCAAACAGAGCTTCTGAACAAATCTTTTATGTAAATTACTGTATACCTACAAGCATTCTGGACCGAGGGATTACAAATCCACAGCCTAAACAAGGTCAATGAATGTGCTAGAGACAATAGTTATTTTCTTCACCATTTGACAAGGTCAGTGCCAGTGTCAGATAGACAAACATGATAAATGTGCAGAGACTTTTAACATTATTTGACTCAACATTAATACTGTACTGTATAATGCTGGAAAATGCCAGAAAAGAAAAGCGGCAAATCTGGTTGTTTAGCTTTCCTTGCCCTCGTCTATTTGCATCACCTGTCCTTAGCGTAACACTTGCTTTGTATGGTGCCAGCTTGCTGTCAGATGCCATCAGATATATATATATCTCCCTCCTTGATTACACACCAACTTCCTGCATTCAGGATGTACGGTAACTGACCAAAGAGAGCAGCCTTTATAATCTTAGGACCCATATCCTGCATACAGTACTATTATGTTATAAGTTACCATCCAAACTGTGGAAATTAAGTTATGGTGGTGGTCAGGTCCTGACACATTGAGATTATTCAATTTCTATAATCTAAATACGACAAGTCATTATTATAATAATTTCCATCGTTACAAAGCCTCATCATTCTACTCCATTGCATACAGTAAACAAGGCTAAATCATCACTTCAGCTATCACTAAATGGACCATTAATCCACTTTCACATAATTAATTGCCTTGTATTCCATAGCGCCTCAAGTGCCTTTTCAGCTTCGTGGTAGTGTGTTGTGTTGGCCACCCATCCAGGATTTAGTCTCCTGATCCACAGCTCTTTCTTGTTAAACTAAACTCTCCACTAATGTGGTTTGTTCTAGGTGAAATGTCAATAGTTATGGCCTCCCTGAAGCAGGGCTATAGGCCGACATGTGTGAGCCTAATATCTTCCATAGTGTCTGGTCATATAAGGGCCTTTTCTACAGACCAGCTTGTTATAATTACGGCAAAGTGGCAACATTTTGTCAGGTTTATTATTCTTCTTAAAAGACTGCTTAGTTTCAACACACCAGTCTGTGGTTTTCCAGAGTTGTAAATCCAGATGCTTCAACTAACAATGTCCAAGGCAGATGCAAATATAGTATTTCTATCTGTGTGAGGGGATTCATAAATCCTTTTTTTCCCATATATACATCTTGTGTATAGACAATCAGCAGGCAGTCTGGAATATATTTAAAAAGACAAATGCATAACATCCCAGAGAATTCTGGGTGGTCTACTGCAGGTTATGAAACATACAGTATAATGTATTTTAAATGAAAGCAGTAGAAAGCTATTCAGCTATATTAATACATTGCTGAGCACAGACAGAATGTTCCACTCCAATACAAAGATATCACAGGGCATTAATATGAAAAGAAACTGAGGGTGTAATAGAAATTGGAACGGTATTGCTGCAGGACAGAAAAGTTTGGATACAATGTGGGAATTGAATTTGAATAGCCTGACAAGATAATGAGCTTCCCAGTGATTTGCTGTATTGACAATCTGCTAATAGCGAGAATCTTATCACTGGAGAGAGGTTCAAGACAGGTGGGCTGGTGGGTTGTGGTTTTGGGGGAAACGCATTTGTATCATCAACTACAGACTCATTGCTAATAGGATGCAAGCCCTCAGGCAAAGAGAAGTGGGGAAGACTAAGTGGTCATATAGCACCAGTACCGATGACCTAAGAGGAACATCTGATGACTTGTCACCAATGACAAACATTTATTTATGTATAGCCCTTAATGAAAGTGCTGCACAGACCCTTATTAGGGCCCGAGCACACACAGTGTGCGAGGACCCTATTGGATCCCTAGTGATTATTATTCTTCTTCTACCACTTAAATTTTTATTAGGGGGCCTAAACATGCACGAAAACTCACGAAACATTCAGCACACGTGTCTTCCCCGGGAAATCACCGATTTTAGGTGTCTCGCGAATGGACGTGGCAAAATGGCTCGCTAGCGCCCCCTACAGATCAGCCCCCACGAACACTTTCTCCTAGACGTACAAAATTTCTGTGGAACATGTAACATGACCAGGTGTACAAAAAAAGGCTCTTGGAGCTATTCCCTACATCCAACAGGAAGTCGGCCATTTTGAATTTAATGGTCATTTTTGGCGATTTGCACGCATCGTACTTTA
>JAODUE010006100.1:0-26564 GCA_027564755.1 Amblyopsis hoosieri
GTATATTTATATTTTAAATCCATAGAGGTTGAAATTACACACAGAGACAATCACACTAGACTCTTTATAGGCCTCACACGTGTTCACACACGCACACACACACACACGCACATGAACACATCATTTAAATGGTCATATACTGTACACTGTAGGGCAGGCATCATAACCAGGTGACCAAAGACCCTCATTCATGACCCTCGTACATCCCACGCCGCACCCCCTCTGTTCTAGCCTCCAACAAGGAACGTGAGTCATCACACTTGTACAACACTCAATCTCAATATGTTTCACCCAGCCCCCATCTTGTTAACCTACACCATGCACCTACAGCCAGCGGGAACAGAACAGCGGCCTTATCGGCAGCCTAGCGGTTACAGTGGTCGGCTCATTATTACTATTTTTAGAAAAAGTTTAAACATATTCTGCACATTACAGACATGACATGTTTATTTTAGAACGTGAGGTTTCCGACCTTAGCATAGCAACTAGACTATTGTTCTGCCTTATTCAGTGGTTAAACCAACTAGGCAACGCCTATTGTTAAAATCTTCACAATGGTTGCAGCTATTCTTTCTAGCCATTGTGCCAGGCATCTGCATGGTCCCACATGGAGACGTCCATGCCGTCCGCACGTAGATGCACGCCGCGCAATGTCAACACACCAGGCCACGCCACGACACACAGATTTGACATTATTTATGCTATGCGCCACTGCGGCTCTGTCAAGTATGAATCAAGCTCAGGGCTGTGAGAAGTAGGGGTGCTGCAGCACCCCCTGTTGGAATGGACATACATGTCCTTATGTACTGTAGTCTACGTTTAGTTAAGCCTACGTTAAAAGTTTAGTAAATTCATGAATTAATGAATGAAAAGTCTTATTTACTCAATTAATAATCTTATGTATTTAATGAATTATAAATGTAGACTGCGTTTATTTTTTGCATCTACGTTGTGTGAGTGAGATACAGGCGCACAAACTAGTACACAATAATGGCTATGCACCCACCAAATACATCATAATAATACTTAATAACTTCGAAGGCTGGTTGGTCCAGTTGTGGCAACATCCTTGCTTGACTTGCCTGTTTTTTTTTAATCTATTTTTAATGTATGCCTATTTAGTCTACTCTATATCATTGAGTAATATTTTATACATAGCATGGCAGCATATTTATTGTAGGCTATTATGACATTGTTGGGGAGTTTTACTGTTCTACTGACATTAGCTTACAAATACAACAACAACGATGACTTCTTTGCTGAATCACAATTTGTTCTTTTCTTAATGTAGGCTACCTTTTATAAGGTGGGCCTATATAAATATACATTTTCATTCAAATAATTGGCCTCCCCCCCCCCCCGCTCCCAACGCAAATATTCGCGTCATACCCGTGCACAGCACCCCCTACTTGAAACACGTGCAGTGGGATTATACACTTAACATTCGGGGCCTCCCTGTTCATCTCGACAGCCCTTCACACATCATACCTCATCCACACACCGAACTGTAATCACCCACTCAGCGTCAAACCATGCACCTGTGTGGCAGGGTATATGTTGGGACTTGGGGCTTTCTTTCTTTGTCGGTTTCGCCACGTTGTGTCTGTTTGGCTGGCTTTGCTTTGGTTGTTTTGAAGTCCTGTTGGCTGTGAGCCGCTCTGTAAAGGTACCCAGTAAAGTCTGAACAGCGCTGCTTTCGTCTGCTCCTGCACTCACTGCCCATTACAGCACTTTAAACACTTTAAACACTAAACACAAAAATTATGTACTTCAGCATGTTACACGCCTTAATGTTGAACATCAACTACTTTACAGTACGTATGCAATTATACTCTTCTACTGCGTTTCACATTGTACCCATTTTAAAATCACTCATCTGCAGGGCTGTAGCCGAGGGTCCATCTATCATATACGTGCATTGGAGAATGTGTACATGTACACGTCAAATCTGTTGGAGACAATTGAAAGGGAACAGGAGGGAAGTCTGGGCTCATACATATATTCCCTTAGGACTGGGGAGGGTGACATGTAAAACCTCACCATGAAGGCTATATTGGCAGAACAAACATGGCCTAAGATTGATGGACCAAACTAGTGGTCTTCTAGTGTTTTTCTGCAGCACACTGCACAAGGGTGTGGGGGCTGTGATGATTACTTGTAGTGGAGTCAGGGCTGGCAGTACATGCTGGCTGGCTACAGCCTAAATATTAGGATTAATGACCATGTCGGCCAGTCCATTGTTGCATCATTCATGTTTTTACTGGTCTCCAACGGCATGTAGACAGACCAAGGCAGCACAGACCTTGGAATAACCCCCCGTAAACAAGGGCGTAAGGCTTTTCCACATGTTAAGCTGTCCGCACCTAGCAGTGCAATACATCAAAATGTCCAACAGGATGTAGAACATCTGACGGAATGGGTTAAATACCCTTTATTTTCTTTGTCCCTACATCTGCACTGGAGTACATTTGAGTACCACACACTCAATGGTGATCAGCTATGCAGCTAGACGTGTATACGGCGTAGGAACGTTTTCATTATTAGAATGAAACATATAGGAGTCACTAAGGTACATTACTGGCCATGCAGTAGGTCACAAGAGCAACAGTATAGACTATATTCCTCAATACAATTTATTTAATTATTAATCAAATATATGCCAGCACCATGCCATTTCACCAAAGACCTATTCTTCGGTATCCACAGTACAAAATGGTGCTAACTAGCCCATCAAAGACAGTGTCCTTCACTCGTCAGCGCTAGTGACAGTGCTAGTCTATCCATCTTCCATGGGTGATCAGCTTGAGTCATATGGTGACATTTCTTATCTTACGGTAAGTATGACGTATATAAAGGAATGGATCTATCTTACCCTGCATGTTCATCTTATCCCGCTTTTATGCTTTCTATTTTTCATGTCTTTTTATGTTTTAAAATGTGCCTGCAATATTTACATATGTATGACAAAACATACTTGTGCTTTATCATGTGTGTTTAGAACAGTCAAAGGCATTTTCCTGCCAAATCTACTGTGAGTAATCTCAACCAATCACAGAACACAATATGGCCAGTTGGCTGTGGTGGAGCCATCTTGCTAAGCCAGCATTTCTCTGCATAAACTGTACCTCTCCAAGTCTCTGAGTCCTCTAGGGGTAACTAAAATGCTCTCCACTAACCATTTACCTCACGTAGCGACATTTACGGGATCTCTTGACATCGATTTAGACACAATATGTAAAATTGGACATGGACAATACTTTATATGATGAAGGAAATCTTTTATTGTATGGATGCTTTGAGATGCATCCATACAATATACTGTCCAGTATAGCTTCAGCACATGCTAACTGGCTCATACTGTAGGAACACACATTCAAAATTGGCACTTGCACGATCTGCAATGGGGAAAAATGTAAGACACCGGCAGAGGAAGCTTCAATAGACAGGCACTGATCTCAACCAAATCTGTGCGGACATCTCCCTGTTCACGGCTCGGTACACCTTTCCAAAGCTAACGAGCAGCTGTCTTCCTTCTCCGTTGAGTGAGACGTTCCCTTTAATGCCTTGTGTCAGGGAGGAAACATGAAGGAAGCAGGAGTGGAGGGAAAAAGTAAGAATATGATGCTTAAGCCTGAGCTTTGAGACAGACAGCTATGCACCCTAATCCCTTCTGAGCAGCCCCTAAGCCTGCCGTTATCACGCAGTAGGATTGTGCATCACACATTAACGCTGCCCCCCATTTCTATGACATAGCATCTCCTCAAAGGATAGGAGAAACTCACTAATTGTTGTCGCTAAATTAATTGGGAAGCAACCTTTTTTCTTTTATGCCTGTTTACTGGATTATTGGCACATTTTAAACAATCAGCATTAGGCTTGGGAAAAAAAGAACAACAGCCGTGGGGGAGTTACATTTTCCTGCCTTATCCTTGCTAGGAGATGGAGCACAAAGATACAAATAGGCATAACAAGCTTTTGAATACACATGCACATATTCATAGGCCTACTTCACATGCACACGCACCCACACAGGTGTAATCAGAAGGATTTTCAACCTTCTATTGATCACTGCGTGCCAGCCTTATATCTGTCAGCGCTGCATTTAACAGAAAGCGCTTGCTACAGCCCATCTAGCTCATGAGTCACATGAATAACTCATGGTGTAAAAGGAAAGATGGTAAATGCTTTGGATCAAGGTGATAGGACACACAGAGAATAATGTTGAAGTAGTTCTCATGGGTCAGGCAGAGTCATTGGCAACACCAATAGCATACAGCAGTTAGAAAATAACTAATTAATTAATATACTGTACTTGTTGTATACTGCTGAGAATCATTTCAAATAGAATTTGAATTTGAATTTACACTAAATGCATTGTTTACACTGACATGCAGTGAGTTAGAGAATACTGTAAGCCCCAGACATCAACAGAAAATGGTAAATAATTATAATGCACTGGTTGAGTTATAATGTGGAAATAATAATAATAGAAGTTAGTCCATTAAATACATAAACAGTAACTGAGCATGAATAATGAATTGAGAAAAAAAGAAATGAGAAAGGTTTATTGTTTGTTTGCAATGTCTGCATTGCCTTGTATTGGTTTGTCACACAACGTCCATGCTTGACTTCAGGATTGCTGAAGGGTATACTCTTTACTATGCATTCTGGGAGGCAGCATGGTAAAGATGCTCAGTGTTTGCTGAGACAGCACATTACTGGTGTCGCTCTCTCTGCCCCACATGCAACCAAGCTAGGATAAGCTTAATTGCCTCATTAGCAAAAGGGCCTGCGAGGAGCCGGCCTCTTCCACATTGTTCAATGTCAAGAGTGCAACCAAGAGGAAAGGTTAATAGAGTAAACAGCATTTCCCTCCGCTAAATTGAAGAAATGTTTATTATTTTAACATGGGCCTTGCCAAAAAGCCTTGTAATTACATCACTAAGCACATTTGCCTTTATTGTATCGACACTTTCCGTATTCTATCCTCCATTATTGGTCATTTGAGCTGTATACCTACTGTATAACGAAACGTAATGTTGGTTGGTGGTAATTCCTGTTGGCTGTGTTTTCGTTTCTGGTATGTTTTAGCTTGGCTCGTTTAGAGAGCAGTAACCATGCCAACTTTGATTATTTTAAAAGCTCAAATCTGCAAACACTGCTATTCCCTCTCTATAGCGTCTTTAGACGCCATCAAGCCAAATGCTAACGCTCTGGATTTCCTTCTTGAAAAAAAGCCACATACCATAAAAATCAGCATGTGCTGCTAGGAGAGAATCCAAAAACTCTCATATTTAATATTGGAAATGAGACATCATGTCCCCAGTCTGGCTATTGTTGGATTTGAATATATTCCATCTTCATGCAAATATGCGAACATAAAATCTTTCACTCACTGGGTGGCGGATTCTCATCCAGAAAAAGAAAAGTGTCACAGTTTGGCTAACTGTACCAAACTATGATAGGCTTCTTGAACACAGTCCTAAGAATCAAGTATGTCTAGATTGGAACCTTAGTAATGTGCTGTTAACTTTGACATTATCTGTGAGGGGCCAAGCTGAATTGAGGTTGAGACACAGGCAGGGAAGAGAATAACTAAAACATGGAAAAAAGCATCTGGGTAGAATGAACGAGAAAGGCTGTTAGGTCTGTGAAGTGGATGGCATCCATTTGTTACACGCTACAATATTGTGCAGTAAAGTGAGCTTGTATAGCACAATTGGCGAGACACCACTTACTGTATGGGTGTGTGCGAGCATGCATTCAGACAGGGCATACTAATATATCAGGCACAGTCACGCATAGTAAACCTGAATTTGATGTCCTTGCCAAGGTAGGGCTACTGTCTTTGTTCACTTTGAGAGCCTTGTAAGGTAAAACATTAATGTCCATATACTTGTGCGCTGTTGCTCAGGCTTCACTTACTGCAGGGCAATGTGTGACAGGGTCTACATAAACAAACGTTAAGCTACACATCTGCATGGGCGGCATAGCGTAAAGGCTCCATTTCATCAACAAGTCAAGTCTAACGACTCGGAAAATATGAAGGTGGTGGAGCCATCTGTTCTTAACCACTTTGCAAGGAAAACGAGAAGGGAGGGGGAGAAGAAAAGTCTTTTCAGCTTTGGTGATAACCCTTGCCTCCCAATAAGTGTCTTTATCTCCTATGGAAATATTAACTTCCTCTGGGTAAGGCATCAGAACAATGTTGGCCAGCTAAAGGCCTCAGTAAACTTTTAGTCTGACAAATTGGGGGCTGTAGTGTAATCAGCGGCATTACACACCTAATTGTGGACAGCCAAGTGATTGATCAGTGATATCCAGTTTACGATGGTTTCATTGCGGTACAAAGAGACAAATGATGATAATTAAACCGTTCATCACACAGTGGCAGGATACTGTACCTACTACAGTCAAACCTAAATATTGAATATGCAACCCACTGTAACTACTGAGCAGACAAAAACAAAATATTCTAATAAACACAGCAATCAGGGCAGAGTCAGCAAATAAAAACTTCACTGCATAAAAACTTTCTCTTAAAATAAATAAATGCAAATAATAAATAAATAAATAAACAGATGGCAAGCTGACTTCAGCTACTGTATCACGGACTAGGAACAGAGGAAACTTTCCAGATGGTCTTAAGGTCTAATGTAGCAAATGTTCTGCCATCCCACTCTAATCAATGACCACCAAATTCTAGCCCCTCCAAACACCATCCATCATCAAATCTTTCCGAGCAGCACTGTGGCGACCAAAGGGGGCTCAGGATGAATGTCTAAAGGGCGGGGGAGGCTCCGCTGATTAAAGACACCAACGCTTTTGGCGGAGACTGGGAATGGAAAGAGGAAATGGAGTGAGACAATGGAGCATGCGGGTTCAACACACCTAATTGAGTGTCCTGCTTGCTGGGCTAATAGACTGTTTCAAATTGAAAGGAACAGCGGGCCTCTAAATAGAGTGACGTGGAACATTTCTTTCTGCTCATTCTGTCGTTTCCCAGTGGAAACAAAGCGAGAGGGGAATATACTGTGCAGGGTTATTGTTGTCTGGTGCATATAGAACATACGTTGCTTGTGTTTAGCTGCAATCAATTGAGGGAATTGAATTACAGCTGAGTGTCTCGCAGAGTTAATGTTTTGTGCATTAGTGCCATCCTGGACCAGATATATGAAAGAAAAATGTCAATATGAAAAATGCACTTCAAGATTTACAATGATGATGATGTAATTAGTCACAGGCTGTCACAGCCAATTTCCCTTGATGATTCCCATCTTATGGCTTATGGCACTTATGAAAACACTAAATATTATTTGGACATGATGGTCAATAATCATATGAGGCATTGCAATATGCTCTTTTTTTATTTTAGTCATTAGCATGGCTTAGGTGTTATGAAAATGTGTGCATGAAAATGTTGGATTCCTCTGGCTTATATTTATTTTGATTTAACCATTATTTAACCAGGTAGGCCGATTGAGAACAAATTCTCATTTACAACGGCGACCTGGCCAAGACAAAATGCAAATGTGCAGGACAACAACCTTTACACATACACAGAGTCCAAAAATACAAATTAAATATAGTCTGTATAAATAAGTGTAGTACATTTTATGGTCTTTTGGGAGCAGCTAAGACAGTACAGCGCATAAAACATGTGGAAATAGTATATTGGCGCAAAGGAAGAATATTTTCCGACAATAGAGCAGATTGCAACGGCGGCTGGATGATAATGATAAGGGCATTTATGTGAAAGTGCAGTAATCAAATGATGGAGCGAAGTTAACATGTACATTGAAAAGACAATAGCTCGGACAATCATTTTTCAAAAAGCAGTGAGGGAAATTAGAGAAATTGGAGTCTCTAATTTCAGGGTTTTTGAAGATTGTTCCAGTCGTCGGAAATATACAGAATATATGTTGTACAGAAATGAGGAATTACTTATTTTATGTATTCAGACGTGTGATGGCTCTTCTCGTGACCAATTCGAGTGTAGCCTGGTTAAAAAAAATGATAGGAATTGAATGGGACATTGAGTGCCTGTTTGTTATACACAGTAGTAAGGTATTTGGTGGCCCAACAGTAACAAGAATACACCTGATGTGTGATTGGCTTGTTTGGCACTGATATAAACACATTGATTGTATACCATACTGGCTGTCACTGTGACCAATATCTGTGAAGTTAAACAGTGACAAGCTTTACATTTGACTTGCAGTAGTCCATAGAAGTTTAGCCCCTCCATGCTATAGTGATTCCTATTGTGTTTGGATTGGCACTGGCAGAGGTGTGGCAGGCAGAAATGCCTGTAAACTGTCAACCTCAGCCTGTTATCAAATTACTGTACATTCAGTAGGCTGTGTGAAGACATCTGTGCAAATTTAGTTTTTCCGACTAATTTCATGTTAAGTTCCACTGCATGACAATTACGGAGACCTGAGATATACAGTGCCTGGTATTGGAGACAGACAACAATGATCAAAAGCATGTACTGGATATCAAAATAATGTTCCACTCAGAGAAGACAAGCATGCGACCGTTATTCTGCCTCGCCTGGCTTCACTAGGGCAGAGCACGCTTCAATTGACCCAAGCACAGCTTTGAGCCTTTGAGTTGATATCATCTCAACAAGGCGATAAACAAATCATTCTAAATGGAATATTCACAGGAAGTTTTTATTATGCTCACCTCTGCTCTTGCAGCACAAGAGAGCCAGGCCACTGATAGATGGAGTTCTATTTCCTGCCATGTCAATAGCTGCAGAGCATTGATATCAAAACAGAATTTCAATGCTGTGAAATCAATGGAGGCCCCCATTCCATGCTCTACCACAGCAACATCATCAGCATATATCTCATTGCTCTGTTCACTCTTTGATCTCCATACTGTCTTCATAAAACAATCATAGACCCTATTAAATATTTATGCTCACCAGAGGCAAAAAAGCTTCAGGTTAAAAAAGAAACGAAGGAAAGCTGCTATTTCCCTTGCTCCATCAATTTTCATGGCTACAGTATTTGCTACCGCAATTAATTATTAAATTCTCACGTTTCCCACAAAACGATATATGTTTTTGTACAACATAAAACAAAAATGGACGGTCTTTCTAACACTGAGAGATAGGCATACCGAAATTACTACTTTTGTATTAATACATATATATTGCTCTCAGCTCAATTTATTTTTGCTGAGATTATAGTCTAGAAACCTTGTTCGCATTAGCATTTTCACAGCCACCCTGCTGGCAGACCAATCAGGATGGGTAAGGATTTCAAAATGGTGGTAGAACTAAATGAAGCGATCAAAAGAGATTGGTTATTAAACGCTGTCCAATAGTTTAAAAATGAAGCAGAGGTCTACGCCCAGTAGGAGGCAATGACTGCAAGCACTTCCCAATGGAGAGTGGCCAGGCCATATTCACAAATTGAATTTTGGGTGTAGTTACACTATGCTAGCTGTATGTAGGATATTATAGCTATAAATATAGTGTAACTCGTTAGGAAGGACATAGACATATGTCCGCTATCAGTGAGGACCTGCTCTGTGAGCATAGGCTAGCCCCCACCTCCATATTAGTTGATTTGCATTTCTGACAAATCAAGGATTTCTGACAAATCATGGCCTCTTTTCCTTGATGAATCTGTCAAATCTACCTTGCCTGTCAATGAATGCACTTACACAGCTAAAATAGGGTTGTCAACAGCGCTTCACAATGGCAGATAGCGCTCCAGGGAGAGGAATCAGAGGAGGAAGGCATCAGTGTTTGGGCTGCTGATTCAGATTCTTGATATTTTTCCTTATTTTTAATCTCTCATTGTAACTCTCAAATCCTACCTATATCAGATTTAATGTTGTTTAATTGACTGTTTTTCTCCACATTCCCATTTACAGACATCTATTTCTTTAAGAGCCTAGATTACAAAAAGGATGCAGTTAATTAGTAAAATACAATGTCTCTGTGTGTGTGTGTGTGTGCATGTGTGTGTTTGTGTGTCTACTCATACTATAGCAGCCTATTAGCTTGAATAAATGAACCATGCATTTGGATACAGTTAGCATCAAGGAAGCCTTTCAGAACATCTGTCAAAGTTTAACAGCAATGTGAAAAAGGGCAGTTCCTGGTACAAAACAATCTGGTAGTAATTTTCCCAGTGAATTATAAAAAAGGGGTGGGTTTATAAGTCAGAGACTCTACACAACTCTACACAAACCCAGCTACAGTATGAGTGTGACTATGTGCAGTGTTTTATGAGACAAGAGTGATAGATAGATAGATAACAACAGAATAATACAATTGGATAACTTTGATGTTCCAAAACATATTAAGCAATAGAAAAATAAGATAAAATAAAGTGGTAGTATTTTTTTTTTTTACAAAGTAACAGAACACTGATGATTCTCTTCTACATACATGTAAAAGAGAATTAACCCTTGTCAGAGATACTATTCCTTTAAAGCATTTTGCTATTCAAAGAAATGTACATATTAAAAAAATAATGTCAATACAACTGAGACCCTTTCACTTAAAATCACTC
The DNA here is from genome assembly GCA_027564755.1 of Amblyopsis hoosieri. Lineage (NCBI taxonomy): Eukaryota > Metazoa > Chordata > Actinopteri > Percopsiformes > Amblyopsidae > Amblyopsis > Amblyopsis hoosieri. The sequence continues at coordinate 10,539 of JAODUE010006100.1, forward strand.
TTGTTTTGAGCCTGGCACCTGGTATGACAGAGTGGAAGGACCTTCTGACTAAAAGCAGCACAATCAATGAAACCTTAAGCATCCCTCTGGGAAAAGTTAGACTTTCTTGTTGAGAAAAGCACAGTCATACAAAGGCCATACACGTTGAAAGAGCATATATTGGTGTGTCAATTATGTGTATTGATCAGTAGGCCTACAGTACCTCAGTCTGTACTCATTTGTAGTTGCACTGGTTTGCTCTTGGCAGAGATTTTCCATGCTGTGATATTCCGATTTGTCACTTCTGTGGATAATACATTAGTCAGGACGGTGTGTAATGCTAACATTATATTTACAAGGATAGTCATATAAGTATATCTGTATGCAATTGGGTGGGTTGGGCTATTTAAATTGTATGGACCCAAGGGTGTAACAACCCATAATGCATGCAATGCAACCACATTAGGGCCTGCCGTCAGTCAAAGGCCCGTGAACGCAGACCCTTAACGATCAGCCAATGTACAACTCTTCTTTTGACCCCGATTATCAACCTCCAGATAACCACCATTCCCATTTAAATGATAGCCATCAGTGGATGTATATAGTCCTCAATATGCAGGCAATTGCTTGAATTATGTCATTCTTGACACCCATAGGTTATTTTACCTCATAGTGACATTATTACTTCTAAATTACGATTTAGTAATGATAAATGGTCAATTTGATGTTAAAATGTGTGGAGTTGGCCAGTGGAATTCTGGGATATGGTGATGATATGACTTGCGTATTGCATAGCAGTAGCCTGTTACATTTCAAGAGAGTGGGAAATGCACCAATGGATTAGCCTATAAACAAAAAAGTGGACAATAAAAACGAATAATTAAAGATAAAATCCAAAAATAAAATGCTATCGAAAATAGGTAATTTGTATGTAACCTATTTCTTTGATCAAGCTTTCAAAATTACATGTATTAAATCTGAACTACTGTACCGAGCTCAATGAGACTATCTGAACTTGCCGTCAATCTGAACTTGCCAAGCACAGCGTAAAGCCTGGAAAGTGCGCTTATGAAGTAAGTTAAACTTCATCTGATTCATTTGACTATTCACAATGGTGCTCCGTCACTATAATGTTTTCTTCTATCATGGTGCGCTGACGCCAGCTTTCATCATATTACCCCTGATATCCTAAAATGATTATAGATATGCAGATATTTGGCATCAGTAGGCTAGTGCAGCGCATTTCGCTGTTGCCATTTAATAAATGTAGAAAAGGCTTGCAAAATAGGTTATTATTGTTAAGGGCCCGCTTTCACCACTCTGCATTGGGGCCCGTTGTTGCCTTGTTACGCTATTGTAAGGACCACATTATTCATAATAACTTAGAACTATCAGTTCATGGGAATAGGCATGGACAAGGCTATTTGTTTTGAGACATTATGGCAAATATACAGTAATAGATTCACAACAATAGAAGAATAATAGACTATTACGTAGGGCATTATCTAAGTTTAAATTAGTCTGATGCTTGACTTGGCAGTGAAGGCATCGTTTTTACACTCATTTTCATTCATAAGACACATGGCATGACATTGAATAGAATACTCTCACTTCCTTTTGTTCATTTATTTAGCTAACTACAGTATGACTGACTTGTATATGTTCCTCCTCTGTTGCACACTCAGCTTACTCATATTTTCTTTGTTCATCTTACACAATGTCTATGCAAGGCTGTTCTTTGAAAAATACACTGTTTACATTTAGTCTCCTGCATGGGTAAAATTACAATTTGTATCATTGGAATAGCATTCCACTTTGTTTTATACAAGTGTAATAGCCTACTGTATATGTATTTAAAATTAATTATATTTTTACATGATCCAGCCCTATAATCAACTGGAGCAATGTATTTCTTGCCATATACTGTCCTTCACTCATCAAATGATTTGTGTTATTCACTTATTTTATCTTTGGCTGCTGGTATTCTGGGTTTCGAATTGCAGTGTCTTTAGATATTTAATTCTGTATCTGTACCATCTATAAATAATATCACATGTAGCAGTGGGTGTCATTGCGGGATGAACTAGCAAAGTAATGAGATACTGGTCGCAAATGGCAAATAGAAAGATTCATAATATGAGAAATACTGTTGATCTCATACCCTGTATTTGCATGGCTTTGATATGTGTTAAAAACTGTACAAGTTCCTCCCATACACTAGAAATAATCAGTATGTACTGGTACTTCTGGTACCACATGATTATGCTGAGAAACAATGATAGTCACAATGAGATCAAAACAGAGCCTAGGCATATGGCAACTACGCATCAAATATCCAAATGACTTGTGCATTGGTGGGAATGTCTGTTTCTTTGCCGTGTGGGAGTGCGTGATTCAGGGGTGAACACATCAAGACGTCTCTTCATAACCTCTGGCTCAGGAGGGTACTTTCATCTTAGCATTTCAGAGATCCTCATGCCTCGGCAGACATGCTAAATATAGAATGGGGACAGAATTTCAGTTTAAAGCCACTTTTCTCCTTATCGCCATCTACTAACATGTGTGCACTGACAGGCCACACCATGGCTCGCAGCTGCGCACAAAAATGCATGTGTAAAACACATAGTGTACACGCAAACAAACAGATGCATATTTGCATTCATGCACATTAACCACAATGGTTCTCTATGTTTGGCTTATCTGTTAGCTTAGAAATGATGATACAAATATGTTAACTGAAACCAGTTTAATGTGGAGGTCGGCAGATCTGACAGAATGGCTACTCAATCTTTCCCATTACACACTGTCAAGTGACTTACAGTATGTTATTACTTCCTGGACAGCCATTTTAAAATTCCCCATTCAAAATCATTTAATGCTGGCACAAGGACAGCCATGAAATCCATCACAAGGCTTCCTATCTTAGATGAGGCTATACCTCAGAGTAACAGCACTGCCCTATATGACCTTGTTTTTTTTCTTTTTGACTTTATACAGGCAGAATTACTAAGGGAGTTATAAAGCTCTCTGTTGCAATTCATTGTGGTAGGCGCACTTATCTTCAATGGGAAGAGTGAATATTGCATCTCCAACAGATATTATATTAATAAGGGTATCTGAGTACTAAGACAAAAACCAAATAAAAAGCATATGAGCGCTATGATTTGAAGCATTGCTTATTGTACACTAAAACAGCAATGCCTCCATATTTTGTTTTCTTCTGTGTTGATTTTGAATGAATACAGAATTCGAACTGTAGCTTTTTCATGAACCTGTACAACACATACTATAGTGAATAGTAGTGATAGTGAATCATCATTCTAGTTATATTACATTACTATTAAGACTGTTAACCTGTTATTAACATACAGTAGACAAGTCCTTCTGCTATGTTTAACTAAAAATAGAGATGAAAACGCATGCTTTTCTAACAGATATGTAATAAAGAAAAAGAGCACAGACTTGGCAAGGGGGATGAATTCAGCATTACACATGAGCAGTTGCTTCATCATTAGGAAAATAGTCTGTGTAGTGCGTTATTATGACTTGGCAGTGATGTCATCCTTTGAATGAGCTGTGGACACTTTTGGCTGAGGCAGCACTGTATGACTAATATGAACGGTAAAGCCTCCCTTTATCTTTACTAAATCATCCTCCGGTGAACGATCAGCTTTTTCATGTATTATGCTGCATCTTCCAATGTGTTGACATTTGTCGATACCAATGCAACTACATGATGGTTGCATTATTTGCTATTTGTTTAATAATTGCTGTACAGTATATTATTGGCAATCAACTTTTATTCATATAGTAATTATATAACTGATATACTGTATTTCCTGTATTTCCTTACTCACACGTGTGAAGATATTACATATCTCACCATGGCAACGTTAAAAAGTAATTCAGTCAATAACATCAATGTGGCTGGAAGCTATTTAAAGAAACATTTAGTCTTAGTAACAACTGTGCCATAATTAATAAGGAATTTAGTTGTTAGTTTTCCTCAGATTATATCACCATGAGTGTGGCTGGTGCACCATGATTGCAGCATTAATAATAATGTTCACATTTTGCATACGGTAATGCACGTTACTTGAGAGCTGCAAGAGAGAACTGCAATGCACAATGTACTAAACCGTTCTAGAATACAAATGCAGGGATCAGTGGTTTTGATACTGGAGAATGCATTGTTGGTACATCTTGCAGATGCAATCCAAGATATTATGTGCCACTGGGTTAATTAAGCTATTTGGCTTACCTCTTTTTGCCTTCATGGAGGAAAGCTGCTTCTCATGAAATGTACAACAAAACACAAGTTACCACAGACCCACGCACACACGCCTGTGCACGCACACGCATGTGCCCGCACACACGCACACAATGGACTACAATGATCAGCATTACAACAATCATGCAAAAACAACATGGTGGGTCTTAAGTTCTATAAGACCAGCTGTTTGACATATGTATTCAGTCAGAAGAAACAGCAAAAGCTGCAGATAGTAAATGTGGACAGTTATTTTTTAAAGGTATAGTCAGTCATTCTAGGGAAAGCCTTACCTCTAGAATGAAAACAAACGTGACCAAAAACACTTCAACACTCAATGCCACAGGGTCCTCCATCAGAGGCTCCGCCCAACACATTGGACATACATTTCCAAAGATAGCATAGTGTTGTGTGGTGCGGTCTGCTCCACTTTGTTTGTTTGCACGTTTGTGTTCCTATTTAGAGAGCCAGGGCTAGATAGGGACAGTGGATTATTGTTTAAATATGAACACAACGGGCAGCTAGCTTACTGTGAGTAGAGTCACCAAATTTGACCAAAAGTGTATTAGATTATAACCTCCACTATCACCACAAACTTAAATAAATTTTCACTCTGATGTCTCATTGCGCTCACTATAAGTGCAGAAATGCAAAGTGAGTCACAGCACAACACTGTACACAAAAGCCATCCATCACAGACAGGCAGAATTTCGTACATGGATAGGATATGCTAAAATACTTACACTACTGGATCTCTGATTTACCATCTCAGGTCATGAGAATTTCAAACAACAAACCAACTAGAATTCTATTAAATTATGTAAGTGCTGTATTAACCTGTCAGAACAATTTATGAAATCACACAAGAAAAGGTAGTTGTCCTACAGTACCATAATTACAATCTATTTGAGTTTCTTGTGCACCCAAACCCGAGAACATTATTTTACAAAATCCATGAGGATGTTCAATTAATGTTCTCCTTTGTTTCAGACAGAACATTTATTCATATTATTTGTAAACATAAAATGTTCTAAGCTAGGCATATCCAACAGTTTAACATACAATCTTAAATGATTTTAATATGGCATGTGAACATGAATAATGTTGATCGCGCCTTTAAAGGGAGGAGCCCGTCTTTAATTGAGTGAACTTTTCGTCGTTATACTCATAAAACAAACCATCGCAAAGGCCTAACGCTTAGTATTTTAAAGAGATGTTGCCTACTGAGCAATATTCAGAAATGTGCCTATTTTGAAAAGCATCGTCTAAATGTACGCTATTCTCATATAGAAACAAGAGGAAAAGTCCACATTTCTGACAGAATACACAATTCTTACATCATTCTGGATAAAAATGTAGGTGTTTATACTACATTAACAAAACATCATAATTTCGGCACAACGCATACCATTACACAATGACAAACGACATTAAACTGAATTCGATTTCATGAATTGAAACTCACTTACCCAGAAACAAAGAACGAAATATTGCAGACATCACGGCTCTCGACGCGACTGGAAATCCCATGCAACGAAGCTGGAAACAATGCGCTCAGACTACCTTCAAATTCATTCGGGTGACCCAAGTACAGTCACAACGAACATGAGCAATTGAGCAAATAAACGAAAATACAAATCTTCATTGAGCCCAGTCCAAGGACATCATATCTTAGACACACGACATATCAACCCTCCCGGCGAGGAACGTGGATCTGTCTTATCGACATTTTCATCGTACTTGGCGTCAAATCAAAGTTCCTCCGCTGTCCGCCGTGGGACGTGTGTCTCAGGTTGCCTTGGTCTGTGTCGCTGCCGTGAGCAGCAAGTCTCCTCCTTTCCTTCGCTTCACAAATACGAGAGGAGGGCGAAGAGTGGCTGCTGGATGCTGAAGGACGGAGACCTCTAGAGTATGAAGTTCTTACACAGCCTGGTTAGAATTGCTGAGCATTGTGCAACTATGTGCACGGATCGATCCTGCCCCTGTAGCATTAACCAGGTAAATGTAGCCTATTCATTTCCGTTTAACAAAAGCTTTATACTAGTTATTTATTGTTTATATTACATGCATTTCATCTTAATTAGGCTGTGATGTAATCATGCATGTTAATTTCCAGTTACACCCATGTTCAGATGCTCCTCATTACTCACATTCAATTGGCTGCAATTAGAATGTATTTATTTGCGGTCAGGGATTGGAACATACACAAATGGCTTATGTGGACAATGTAGCCTCAGACCCTCTGACAGAGTAATCCCTCTTTCTCTCTATCTCAACAATCGACAGAAATATAAAAGGGTCTGGTTTGATCAGCAAGCCATAGTTAGGATCTCTCTCTCTCTCTCTCTATCTATCTATCTATCGCTCTCTGAAGTAGCCTCTTCAGCAGCACCAGTCAAATTCCTTTCCATTTCAATAACTAAATAGCTTCAAACCACGCAACCACTCCACCCCCCGCTCCCCGCAACACACACGCATGCACACACATGCATTCCACATGTATATACACAGTGTTATAGATGTTGTCTTGTTATGCTTTGCCAATGCCAGCCAAACAGTACGGGTCAAGGTCAGAATCAGAGAAGCACATATGATTGTACACAATACAGTTGTGTACAAAAACAAAATACAAGAGCCAGAGCTAGCAACTGCATGTGATATTGCAAAACTGTCAAACTGTGATGGATGGCAAACAACGGGTGATGCTGCAATCTAAAGGTATTGGAACAGGCATGTTTGCCTCTACAATCAGAGCAACTGAGGAGGAGCGCTGAGAGCAGAACCCCCATAATCATATAGTATATGAGTTAAAGGTATATAACTGTAATATAACTACTGCAAGCTAATTGTAAGATAATACACTTTTTGTCAAATTCAACATATATCTCCTCGCAATTCGCTATTTTACGGTTCTCTGTTGGTGTTGAAAACACCATCTGATACTTCTGCACAGCCCCGGCTCCGTAAATATGAACATAAACAAAGTGGCGAACACCGCTCCTATCAACAAAGCCGTAGCACTACACTTTGCTTCACAATGCATTTCGATGTGTGAGGCACCGTCGCAGAGGACCGCGTTTAAAAAAAAATCCTGTTCAATCAAGCGCGGCGTAAATAGTAGGACGCGTGATTTACAGATCAGCCTATTTGTCCGGCCCCTTACACTCGTGACAGTCCCAGGCACCTCAATAAACGAGCAGCATCTACTAAGAAACCCTGCTGTTTTTACTGTAACCACCATTCGTATCAACGGCCACAGACGTAAAATCTAAACTACACTTCACGTCAACGGCTCGTAAAACGGCAGCTCAGGTTGTGTCACATAAACATTTATCAGAGCAGCACAGACTCATAATGCGTGACAGACAACTTATTATATAGCAAGGTGGGCTTTCTAAAATGACTCTTAATATATCTGCCCATCGTAGGTCTTTTACAGTTTTTCAGATAGCTCCTTCTTCCTTCCAAGTGGGCAATATACCTGTATACCGATATATCGGAATTTTTTTCAAAAGAGATATAAGATTAGACAATATCGTTTATATCGATATAGTTATATTATGCGTTTATTCCTAACTTTTTCGATTTGTTCGTCTCTCACTTGTCTTCACTTGCCTTCACTTGGCCTCAGGAGTGGAGTCAGGAGCGAGTGATTTAGTGCGTTCAGAGTGTCAAAGGGGTGGAGACACCAGAGAAAGCTCACATGTCAATTAATGTCGCAAAAAATATATGTCGGGTTTCCCGTTTTTCTCTATGCCTGAATATTTAGCCCACTTTATAGAAAATACATATATATCGTGTATCGTTATTCAACCTAAATATATCGGGATTTAATGTTTGGTTCATATCACCAGCCAGGTGGTAACTTCATGGTAACTTCTAAGCTATAGCGATGTCAAGTCAACTCTTTCAATGAAACATTCCTATGGAAATACAATTTATGGAATAATGGTTCTAAAATATCACAGTAGACAAAAATGTCTACAATTAGTAGGTTGAGTAGAGAAAATAACATTCCAAATGCATAGGTGAAGGATAAACATATACAGGATAATACAGCAGGGAAAAATAAACTTTTGTCAATATATTTTTCTTTAAGATAATAATTATGACTTCATGTATTTTTAATTATTATATGTTTAAGCCCATTGCTAGCAACACTTAAGTATCATGCTTTTACAAATCATACGTTTTTACAAAAGCTGCTGAATTCTACCGACATTTTTGTTCCTTATTTATAGTTCTACGGTGTATTCACGTAACTCTGCCCGTCTAGTCGACTGAATGGAAGCATCATGGAGCAGAACTCAAACAAAAGCAAAACAAAAGCAAAACAATCGTTCATTAATCGTAATCGAGGTATAATGTTCAATTAATTGTGATTTTAGGTCAAATTGTGCAGCCCAACTTTAAGATATCTCTGTATTTGAACAGATGATGAATTGGAACAATCACAAAAAAGTTATATTTTACCAATGCACAAATACAATTTTTTAAAGTTTTGACCAGAGGAGGCACAGTAGACCTTTATCAGTCTAGGAGCTCTTATTTGAATATTGTTTGCCAGCTGGGTAGAGAACCACCAGGCAATCCACATCCAGATGGATATTTCATTTGGTGTTTACAGTAATTAAGTGCATGTATACAGAAAATAGTCCCCGTGTGGTTCTTGTTTGGACTGGTTAGAGGTTATCCATTTAGTAAAACATCTATTCCTCTCTAACTAATAACATTAGTTAGTTGTTAGTCTAAATGTGTTCCAAAAAATATTTGATTGACACCTTTTGGTACTGCCAGTTTAGAAATATGTTCATAGGCAGATGTGGATATCGGGTCAATCCCGAAGGTGGGCTTTGCAAAATCTGGAAGGTTTTGACAAGGCTAGTAAGCTATCTACACACCACACATGCACACTATAACATGTAGGGGTGTTTAAGCAGATGACAATACTAGATGAGTTGCCAGGGTAATGATTCTGTTCTAGGTTACCCATCTTGCATGGACAGCCGATAAGGCCATGCATGGAAGCAAACCTGTCTTTGTTGGGTGACTTGGCCTTGGAACATGATGTAGCACCCGAATGCAGATGGCCCCACAGATGGTTGATATTTATACCACAGGCCCCGAAAAGTCACTAGTGTGGAAACGGTCTTTCTCCCTGATTTGTTTAGCATCACAGTGCACAACAATTCCCATCCACCCATTCACTTGTGAAATGAAAGCAAGGGCAAACGTATTGTTTAGATCAGTGGATCTCAAACTTTCTCTATACCCCGGCTCCTTCTATTAGTACCCCTAGAGCACCATCAAGAAGATAGGAGAAAACATATCTGGTTTACAGTATTTCGAGACAATTACTTTAATCACATTAAAATGCAATGCTTTTTCCTTGATGGCACTCTTGGAAAAAAAAGCCTTTTAACCAGACTCACTTAAACAATATGTGGAATTACAGTTTACAATTCAGTATTGGAATGCAACTCAGCTCTTTGTGCAGAAGAAAGGGTCCTGAAGAGGATGTGTCCCCTCCAGAACAGCTGTACCTCCCTTGCTGCGACATCACGTAGAGGTGTTACTATTTTCCTGACATGCCGACCACAGAGCGTAGACCCACGCAGACATGACAGGACGCACGGCCCGGACCAACTACTGTAGCCTTTGACACCTCCGGGGATGACAGCCCAGGAGAGTTAAAAGCATTCTTCAGTAAAAATATGGACGGGGGAAGAACTCTTTTGTTTAGTCTATTTTTAGCAACCAGTAGGATCCTTCAGTGGTGTTCCACGCTCACAGATCCTTTATAATTTAATGAGGAAGGGGGCGGCCCTCAGAGATTTATGGCCGCCGTCTTTAGGCTGCACTGGCCGCTCGGCCTATTGATCCAAGCTGTCTGTTTGTTTACAGGTCAGTAAAGCTCTCTCCTTCATGTTCCACAACCTTACTTCAGAATATTGCCTAGATTTCATTTATTTTTTTCAATCAAATGAAATCCCTGTCTGACACTGATTATTTTGCTCCCCATTCACCCTGACAGAGGCATTGGGCAGTAGTGATATTCAGCATGCAATAAATGGTACAGTACTAAAAACACCTTTAATTTAAAGAGCATGGTGTATGTAGAGGTTGTTATACCTTTACATTTTTACATTTATAACGCACTCCCATTCTTTATAGTTTGTTAGCACTATCAACAGAGACTATGGCTAGACTATGAGGCAAATAGTAATGTCCTCATGTAATACTGTATGTTTCACTATTCTGTGAGGGGAGCACTGATCCACAGTGCTTCTACTGGAAAACAAAAGGAATAATGAATGTATTAATTAGCTTCCGCAGGGCCAGTGAAGATGTTAAAATGTTATCAATGTAAAATGTTATGCTGTGATTGGTAAAGTAAATGAGTGTATCTACAGTAAATACTTTAGTTTACATAACAATACATTGGTTATTAAATGTGAATTGACAGGAACAAATTAATGATTTGTATATAATTCTTAATAAGATCATCATGTAGATGTTTAACCAAATGGAACTGGATTGGATTATGGCCTGCCTGGGCCATTTCAGGATAAACAGTCTTGTTGGAATATAATTTCCACAAGGCACCCTGTATTAGATATTATTTTCCTCAACACTGACATTTTCTGCACCAAGGGAATGAGGGGAATGTCAAATCCTCTCTGTAGAAATAATGGTCACATTAGAAGGCCTCTCAAAGCAGTTGTGTATGTGTGAGTAGCACAGTATCTGTGGGTATGCTGCTTGCCTGTAGCATCATGTACTCACGTTAGAGGTTAGAGAAGGCTTTAATTGCATTAGAGATTTCCATTGATGGTTTAATCTTCTGTGATGTAAATACAAACTGCAGTCAGTCACCTACTGTAATGCACATGATGATGATGATGATGATGATGATGATGTCGAAGATGTAATGAAAGTGAAGTGAACATGAATAAATAAATACATTGAAGTTAAAATAAATAATAACAAGTGTGGTGTCTTTGGCTATTTGCTTCTGCAACACAACATAATATAATGCCATTATAGCCTGGTTTGATTTGTTGCCAAAAGGAAAGTGAATGAAAATAACTGGAATCTCTGCCCTCTTCCTTATGGAACTCCTTCTGTTCAGTAGGATTTGTTGTGCTTTATTCCACAGGCGAAGGGCATTTGACAGAGGGAGGTTCATTCCAATGGGAAACTGCAGTGTCAGCGGTACTGATGATCACAGCTTCCTCCCCTTCTGCTGCTCTTCTTTAAAGTGGCTAAAGTGAAAACAAGAAAACATTCTCTATGCACCTATTTGAATGATTGCGATCTTAAGATACTGTTTTGAACCAGATGAATAAGATGATTAGCCCCAGTTGTACATGTAAATTAAACATCTTCCTCATCATTGATTTCTTTGCCTTCATCTATTGACTGTTTGCACCCTGGTTTACTAAGCATACAGGACGAGCTTTAAAGACTCATGGATTGAAAAGAATCAGGTTTAGAGAATGAAGGACTAATGGGTGATTTTATAGACACACACCGTTTTCCTGATTCTCCAGTCCCACTGGCACCCTCATGCTCTCCTTGAAGACACCCTAATGCTCTCCTTGAAGACACCCTCATGCTCTCCTTGAAGACATCTGCACCATTCCAGCAGTTAGCGATAGGTGAGTAGCGCAATCCTCATGGTGGTTGATAGACGTTGTAAATCAGACGGCATTTGTTCTCCACAGGTCTCCAGCCATCAATCCAGAAAGTGACCATGCAATTGGTAAACTCTCAGGGCATTTTGCCTGTAACATTTGCTTTAGCCTTCACGTCACTGGGAATAACTTGAAGCAGCCTGTCAACACAAATCACAGCGAAACTGTGAACATATAAGAAGTGATGGCTCATTACAGTAATGAAGGGTAATAGGTGAAAGGTGTTCTGGCTGTTGGGTGACAGATTTTATCATTATCAAGGAGGGCTCTCGACAAAACAGTACAATAGCATTGTTAAGCAAAGGGATGCTTTCTTCTTATACAGTAGTCTATTGTAGCTTGCAGCCCTCCACAAGGTCAGATGTGAGATTGTATTTTCAGAATGGATTTAGTCTACAAATTAGTGGCTCTGTTGACTGAAAGGGCATCACGTCAATGTACAGGCATATGTAGACACGGGTGTGGTGAGAGATTATTGATGTTCTTCTAAAACTTCATTGAATGCTCAAACAGACTGGCAATTGCATAATTGGATAATAATAATGATAAGCATAACTCAAGTTCACCTCGTAATTGCAGCGGCAGTAACAATTGTGCTATCATTAGCTATTGTCGACAGTTTTGCATTTTGATTTGTGCAGTATTTAGTTAGTAGTTTTATGCACACATACAGTATACTATTTGTTTACAGTAGAGGCCTATTGTATCTAGAGCATATGCACAAATGGTATGGAAAGGGGTTGGTGTTGTTTCTAATTCAACAAGCCATGCATGGATCACTGTTTATTCCCCAAGCTTCCGTGACACTTTAATATACAGCCAACATTATCCTGTCATTCAAAAACACATTCTTCTATGATTCTACTGTAAAAGGGTAAAAAATAACATGGCGTGGAGACACAAGAAATCTCCTTTGTAATATTATCAGCATCAATGTAATTCATGGGTATACTGTATATCATATACTTATTAGCTTAATAGAGGTATACATGGATGCAATATACATTAAAATTTCTGCATTATATTTAAAATGAAGTGTGATTATAAATCTCAGAATCTGGAAAGAAAACCAGAAATAGATGTAATGTGTGTAATGTAATAGATGTAATCATATAGAGCAACCCCTTTCTGAGGCTTGATGTGACATCGTAAGAAGTGAAGCATAGTTTCTCTGAGCCCTGCTAAGAAAAAATGACAAAACAATAATTTTAACAAAACTTTTAGGTGATTATTGATTTCTCAGCACTGAACTCAATATTGACCGCATAGGGATTTCTATCTGAAATAGCCAATCGTGCGTCAGTGAATCCCACTTACTGTGGTGAAATATCAGCCATGCTACACAAATACGTTGCCCTCACAGGGAAATGTGAGGAGTGACACTTTCTCTGAATGTGACATATTCAAACAAATACCAAAGGTTAGCAGTAAGTCACATTTGGACATACCTGCTCAATAATTTGCTGCCACCATTTTGTGCTGGAAGAGGTGTACCATTTGGACTGCTTATCATACTCAGTGGGTATCTGTTCATCATGCTGTGAGGACCGCTGCAGGTGATTAACATCTAGACATTTAAACAAATGAATCAATAGATTCATTCACAAAGTAGCTGAAACATTCATTTGGTCTTCATTCATCATTTATATTTCAGAGAGATAGACAGAGAGCTAGAGAGAGAGAGATGGATAGAGAGATTATACACATCAATATACAAAATCTAAATCAGTATACTCACATACTTGTTGATGAAATCAGGATTTAACGTCCCTGTGGTATTGGCCTACTACTCCCTGGCCAGCAGAGCAGAGGTTGGTTTGTGTCTATCTTAATTCTGACATGGCTTCATCACAACAAAGTGTATTCATGGCCTTTCTGATCTCTCCATATCGGTGTTCCATCCACATGCTGAGCTATTCGTCTGGCCGGCATGATGTCATATCCGGGCGTGGCTTGAGAACTCGGTGACAACAAACAACTGTGGCCTAAACTGTTTCACATGTAGGCTATTCACATTACTTTTTCTTAAGTCTCTGTTTATAATTTTTTATTATTATGCTGAATTAGGCTATTTGGTATATGTTCATATTATGATGAGCTCCCAGGCGATGTCAAGAAGCATTAACTGATTTGGACCACATATAAAAAAAACAAATAGTTTTTTCACTGAGTTGTCTTACTAAGCAATCACCCAACGACACTTCAGGGCGTTCGCTGACCAGACGAATAACCTACACTTTAGGCAGGTCATAGATAGAATTCTGTGGTACAGCTACGGGTGAAGAGAAGCACATGCAGCTAACCTATTGTGTCATGAGAATCACTTGGCACCCTGGGAATTGAGAACCTTGCTCGATATGCAGGTTTTACAATCACACAGGTAATTAATGTGATAATGGGTAGTCGGAAAGTAGCGCATGCTTTGGGAACTTCCACATTTTAATTGAGAGAAAGGCTCAAGACAGAGAGAGAGGCAAAGAAATACAATTAAATAAATAAAAAAACATATCCTCTGAGATAACACTAATATCAAATACAGATTTGATTAGATTTGATCTAATTAAAATATAAATACCACACAACCACCAAGTGATATTAACTGGCAAACAGTTGCTATATGCATTATCAAACTAGAATTTATTCCATTAGCATTATGAAATCATTATTATCATGTATATATTACATTACAATCACCCCCAGCTCTTTTACTGTACAATACATGCTTCTGTTATATAAACATAATATATTGAATACCAAAAAATACGCAAATTCATATTGTCATAGTGTACATGCGATACCTGCTTATAACTCTCTAGTCTCATATATAGCAAATATTACACTATTTAGCTATTATGGCTTCTGAATGCTAAAGAAACACTGACTATGCTGTAGAAATTGCATTGATAAGCAGTGTATAAATGACCATATTGCCTGATAATGTCAGGTTCAAACTGACATCTTATCTTATATAATCTTATGGATTCTATGAGCACATCGGTATTAAGTAGTAAAAACTACTTAAAACAGAGTAATACTTGTTTTATGGATTCTATGAGCACATCGGTATTAAGTAGTAAAAACTACTTAAAACAAATGTCGCTCATATTCCCATAGTGCTCAATGCCAGAGGCGTCATTGTTAGTGAATGCATGCACAACATAATATTTATATAAAGCAAGGTAGTTTCAGATTTTATGTGACGCGCCCCGCAGGGATCCCTACCATTTACGCATGGCTGAACTGGCATGCGCGGGCGGCAGTCTTCCTAACCAGGATCATTGGATAACACAAGAGGAATGTTATAGTTACTAACAGGGTGCATATTTGCTGTGCTAAACAACTAACGTTAGCGAATCAACAGCGAAGCGCTTCTACCACAGTAAACTTTGATCTCTTTGTCAGCGCTGTAAGCAATCGCTGCTGTTGCATTCAATTTCAAACACAGGTTGTGGATTCTGACTAACCTAAATCTAACTGATTTGCGGGACCATAATTATTTCATTGACTCAGTGACAGTCATGCAGTCTTGTGTGTGTTATGCATCTCCCCTAGCGCATATAAGTAAAACCTGCATTTGTGGGTACAGTACAAATGTACAGTTATATGCCGCCGCCATGCATTACATGCATAGAAGTTACAGCTGCGGGATTCTGAATAAAATCTACAGAAGGGAATTAAATACGGGCTCCAGAGCAAAGTGACCAGCACACCAAGGGCCCATGTAGACTGGAACCACAGCTTTTAAACTGGATTGAGAAAATGATGTGCTCTGCTCTGGGCTCACATCCTGCATGCGGTAGCCTTGACAACGCAGTAACTTCGGCACAGAACACGCGTGGTGGAATGACCTCTGTGCTCCCATCAAAATAGAGACGAGAAAACACCATATGGCCCCTATAATTATACCTGTCACATACAGCTCTAAAAATAACTTGCTGGATGCAGAACAGTTCCATCAAGATCATTTTTCCAGATGAATAGTCCCCTATAATTGTTGCTTCTGAGTGTAATGTGTGTGTGTGTGTGTGTGTGTGCGCGCGTGTGTGTGTGTGTGTAAGGGGGGGGGGGGGGGGGCGGCCC